>PVLD010008954.1:5763-80459 GCA_004027595.1 Dinomys branickii
TCTTTTTCACTATGCAGTTCAGGCTGGCCTTGAGCTCACTTTGTAGCCCAGGCTGGCCTTGAACTCACAACGATCCTCCTGCCTCAACCTGCTGAGTGCTGGGATTATAGGCAGGCACCACCACACCTTGCTAGCCTCAGTAATTTTTGAACCAGGGGCTTTGCACTGGCTTGGGATCAAGGTGCTTCCAGCCGAAGTCTGGGCAGATCTCAGGGGGAGGCAACATTTCAGCCAAGACCTGGAGGAGGTGGGTGGAGAGTGGACCTTCCAGACAGGTGTCTTTGTGTGCAGCCTGCTGTGCAAGGGGGCAGGGCCAAGGCAAGTTTTAGCAGGGGGGCTGTGAGATGCCAGAGTCATGGGGAGAGAGGATGAGGTAACAGCCAAACAGCAGTAATGAGGGTTCAGGGAGCCACTGTGAGAAAGTGAGATTTTAATCTAGATATGCATGACTTCCCCAGCAGTGAAGCAGACAGGCCTCAAAAACACTCCCCATCCCACATAGTTTCTATGGGGCAGGAATTCGGGAGGGGCTTAGCTGTGTAGGCCAGGTTTGGGTTTCTCAAAAGGTCATAATCAAGATGTGCACCAGAGCCGGCCATGGTGGCACATGCCTGTAATCCTAGCACTCAGGAGGCTGAGGCAAGGGGATTGATGAGAGTTGGAGGCCAGCCTGGGCTACAAAGTCAGTTCAAGGCCAGCCTGAACTGCATAGTGAGACCTGTCTCAAAAAAAAAAAAAAAAAAAAAGGCGTGCACCAGGGCTGGGCATGATGGCCCACACTGTAATCCCAGCACTATGAGTAGTTTAAACAGTAAGGTCAAAAGTTTGTGCCCAGCCTGGGCAACTTAGCCTCTTAGTGAAACCCTGTCTCAAACTAAAAAATAAAGGGCTGCAAATGGAGCTCGGTGTGAAGGCCCTGGGTTTGACCGCCAGCACAAAACAAACAGTAACAAAGCGCAACACACAAGAAAATTAGCACTGTAAGCGACGTTTAAAGCACACCACACTAGCATTAAGTAGGTGCGCTGCATTGTATAACCATTGCCACTACATTAGTCCAGAACTTTGTCATCCCCAAAGGGCTGCCACACTGCAGGTGCCATTGGGACCTTTCAGTGTGGTGCTGCGGTGAGGATTCTTGTGCTTAGCTCTTCCCCCTGTGTGTAAGTTCATGGATGTTCACCTCTAAGCACAAGGGCTAGCCTTTTTTTTTTCTTTTTGGTACTAGGGATTGAATCCAACCAAAATATGGAACACCAATTATGTCCACTGATAAGTGAACAGATAACATGTACACACAATGTACACACATGCAATAGAGTGTTTATTACTCGTCTACATGAGGTCTTTTTTCCCCTCTTCAGTACTAGGCATTCTATTCTAGGCTTTGCACCGAACTATGTCACCAGCCCCCCCTTTTCTATCTTTTAATTTTTCTCTGTTTTTCTTTTTGAGATAGGGTCTCGCTATGCAATTCAGGCTGGCCTTGAACTCACTTTGTAGCCCAGGCTGGTCTCAAACTCACAACATCCTTGTGCCTCAGCCTCCTGAGTGCTGGGATTATAGGAGAGCCACCCCGTCTGGCTATTTTTACTTTTGACACGGGTTCTTGCTAAGCAGCTAAACTGCCCAGCTTAGCTTCAATTTTCAGTCTTCCTATCTCAGCTTCCCAGAGTGCTGGGGTCACAGGCGTGTGCCACTAGGCCCAGCCGGCAGGGTTGTCCTCCTAAGAGTCAGCCAGGCTGCTATGACTTTTCCGCCAGCTGAGCTCTCCCTGCAGGTCTCCCCTGCCTGGATAAAGCTGCTTTTCCTTTCTGGAGCTGGTGCCCTGTGCCCTCACCTAAGTCTCCCTCTGCCAGCACTAGACCTGGCGCAGTGTTGGCCATGGACACGTGGTCACCATGGGCTGGAGGGGTTTTAGACCTCAGCGGGCGATTAAGGAGGTGACCACGCGCGCTACGGGGTGGTCTTTGTTTGCTTTGTTTAGAGTCCAGAGATGGCGAGCCACTTCCCCAAGGTCACAAAGCAGCACGGAATGGCCAGCTCTCTCCCCATTGGCTGGTCGCTGACCATCGCATGCATTTCAACAAAGCCCGCGCTGCGCACTGGGCTTCAGCGCACCGAATATACAAATGGGATGAAAACAAAAACAAAGACCACCTGCTCCGAGCAGGCGTGGAGTGCGTTGTGTTGGGCGTAACAAGGACGAGTCGCTAACGATGTTCGCCTCTCGGAGTGAAGCGAGGACGTGACCTAACTTGGGCGGGGGCTGCCTGCGGAGCGCCCTCTAAGTCAGTGCTTCGCTCCAAAGCCCCTGCTTCTCAGTGTCTCTGCTTTCCGACCGGGTTATGCGACAAGAAAGCCCCAGAGTCCTCCTGCGGATACACAGTTCCTAAATGAAACGCCGTAATGGTAGCGGAAGGGAAGGGGAGCCCTTCGTAGCCAGGTAGGGCTGTTAATAAAGTTTTGTTACCTTGGTAACTGCAGGCCTCAAGGGGCGGAAGCGAAAGGGGCTCGCGAGTCCACCCCACCCACCTATCGCCCGCTGGCCTGGGATCTCTCCCTCAGGTGCCTGGAAAAAAATGAGGTCGCGCCTTTAGAATGACGGACAGAGGTTTAGCCAATAGAAAGATGGCCCGTTTCAAGGCCAGCTAATCATATACGAATTCTGGTGCTGACGGGGCCCGCCCTCTTCCTCCTGGACCTAGCTAACCCGACCCAACCTGCGTTCTCACCGAGAGACAGCGCTTTCGTCCAATGAGGGAGTAGACATCAGGTATTAATAGAGAAGGCGGGACAGTTCCCATGGCAGCAGATGAATGACACCTGCATCAGCCAATCACCGCAGCTCGCGACGTTTGTGTTAGTAGTGTGGGCGTGACGGGGTTTTATGAGGGCACAGACAAACTGAGAGGGGAGTGTAAGCGTGAAATTCAGCCAATAGGAGTGGGGAAAACTTCATAGCATAGGAAGAGTGGCGGCGGGCTTGACCAATAGAAGTTCGCAGCAGCGATGGTGAGGCGGGGCCCCGTGGGGCAGAAGGGAGGTGCGACGATTCTGTCCCGCGAGAGCTGAAGGAGGCTGTGGGAGGTGGTGGCCACTGCTGCGCGGGCGCCTGAGAAGGAGGAGAAGGAGAAGCGGGTGAGGGGTGGCGCGGGGTCCGATCTCTGAGCCCCCTTTCGGCCCCCGTCCCTGCTGTTTCGGCCCCCGGCCCGGGGGCGCCCCTGTTTCCCCGCTCTCGCTCCTCACTCGGGCCAGCCTTGCGCCCCCGAACCTCTCCTGACCCCCTCCCAGTGCCCAGGCCTTTCCTGCACCCCAGGGTTCTCCCCCACCTATCTACACCGCGCGCCCAGAGCCTCACCGGCCTTCCCAACGACCAGGCCCCTCCTGGCCCCGGGGCCTCTCCCCCGCTCGCTCCACTGACCGGCTTTCCCTGCGCCCTGGAGCCGTTCCCGGCCCCCCTCGCAGCCCTCGGGTCTCCCTCTGTTACCCCACGGCCTGCCTGACCTCGCCTTCTCGCCGGGAACGTCCCGGCCCTCGGCCCTTCCGTTGATCCCACTTCCTGCCCGTTGCCCCCCGGTGCCCCAGCTGCCCTCTGCTCCCCGCCCCGACCCAGGTTTTCCAGGTCTTCCTCCAGCCCTCCCTCCCTAGCCTGGCCTTCCCCACACCCGCCGCGGCTCCCAGGCCCCGCCCTGAGCCCCAGGCCTTCGGCTTCCGGACGGAGCCCCCCCCCCCCCCCCCCCCCCCCCCCCCCCCCCCCCCCCCCCCCCCCCCCCCCCCCCCCCCCCCCCCCCCCCCCCCCCCCCCCCGCCCTGTCTGCGTCGCGGCCTCTCGGTCCGCTCGGTCTTCGCCCACATTCTCCGCCACAGTGCTGGCGCCCCACGGCACCCCCTCTCTACTTGCCGCCAGCCTCTGTCTCCTCCAGACCCTCTCCCGGCGATGTAGCCTGTCCTGATGTCTCTGCCGCTCCCCGTCTTTGCCGGGCCCCATCCACCCCTCCGCGGGGCACAGGTTGGCCTGGAGCACCACGGTGAGGGTCCCGGGCAGACCCTCCTTCCACGTTAGCCTGTATCTGGTCTCATTTTTTTTAACTGCTTTCTTTCCTTTTTCTTTCCCATTTCACCCGGTCTGCCTCTCCATGCCGTCCCGCACCTCTCACCTGGCCCACTTTTGGCTGCTGAGCCCCCCCCCCCCCGCCCCCCGTACTGCTCCGAGAGGGAGCAGGTGTTGGGGTCTCTCCCTGCGGGGCCTCTTCCTCGCCTCCTGCAGGCTGCCTGAGGCTGCACCCCGAGCCTCCTGGCCACTCCCTGGGGTTGCTGGGGAGGAGGGGCGGGAGCCTCGATTTCCCAGGGTGAGATCGAGCTCTCCTGCGTCCCACAGGGCTAAGCCTTGGGTTATCTCCAGCTACCGGAGAATTAGCTTCCCGTGCCCAAGGGCCGATCCCGGTGCACTCGGTGGGGTCTCCGAGGCTGTGCAGGGCTGAGGGAGGTGCTGGTGCGCTTTTGGGGGGTGTGCCTGTGCGGCAGGGCTGGGGCTTGGAGGTGCGGACACAGGCCACGTTTGTGGGGCCTTTGTCGAGAGTACTTGTAGGCCCCTCCGTGCACAGCTCTGGGAACTCAGCCTGTCCGGCCTTCCGCTCTACAGATGTGCAGACTACAGGGCCCATGCCCAGCGGGGCCTCCAGGCTGCCTGCTGTCTGTCAGAGACAGCATGGTCCACAGAGCAGCATGGGACCCGAAAGAGTGACAGCCCGGGAGCTGTGTGAGAACGATGACCTGGCCACCAGCCTGGTTCTCGACCCCTACCTCGGCTTCCGCACCCATAAGATGAACGTCAGGTGAGCAGCTGGGGGCCAAGGCAGCTGGCTCCAGTTCCGGGACCTCTGCTTATACCCTGCTCCTCAGCCCGCCCTCCCTGCAGCTCCACGTGGGGGTTGGCAGGGCCTGGAAAGCCCTGGGACCCAGGCATGCCCTCTCTCCCAGCCCTGTGCCCACCCTGCGGCGACAGCAGCACCTGCGCTCCGCCCTGGAAGCCTTCCTGCGGCAGCGGGACCTGGAGGCCGCCTACCGGGCCCTGACGCTGGGAGGCTGGATGGCCCACTACTTCCAGAGCCGGGACCCACGGCAGGAGGCTGCCCTCAAGACCCACGTGAGGGACCCCTTCCTGCTTCAGCCTCGGCCCCTGCCTGTGTCCCTGGGGACCCAGAGACAGTAGAAGAGGGACCTCTGTCTGTGTCAGATGAGAACACAGGCCCTGAGAGCGGACTTGAGGCCCAAAACCGCACACCCAGAGTCCTAGAGAGGGGGTGCCCTGTCACCAGCCCTGCCCTTACCTCACCCAGCTGTCACCCCACAGGTGTTTCGCTACCTCCGTGCCTTCCTGCCTGAGAGTGGCTTCACCATCCTGCCCTGTACCCGCTACTCCATGGAGACCAACGGGGCCAAGATCGTGTCCACCCGTGCTTGGTAAAGGGGCTGTGCAGGTGGGAAGCTGCTCTGCGGCGGGGGTGGGGTGCAAAAAACGGTCCTGAAGGACTTGGGGGACAGGCATGGTGTCACAGGGGCCCTTGGAATTGAGCCCTGGGGGCGGCACTCAGAGCGCTGGGTCCTGGCCCTGGCAGGAAAAAGAACGAGAAGCTGGAGATGCTGGTGGGCTGCATCGCTGAGCTGCGGGAGGCCGATGAGGACCTGCTGCGGGCCGGTGAGAACGACTTCAGCATCATGTACTCGACTCGCAAGCGCAGCGCGCAGCTGTGGCTCGGCCCTGCCGCTTTCATCAACCATGGTGAGTCCCCGGGGTGAGGGGGCTGTCCCCACCCCCAGCCCTGTCCCCTGGCCCTGTCCCGTCCCCTGGTCCCCTGTCCCCATGCCCCGCCCCTTGCCCTCCTCCCCTATTGTCCCTGCCCGGCCCCACATGGCTCACCAGGCCCTCTGTGCTCACTGCCTCTCTTCTCTCCCACCGCTGGCTCCAGACTGCAAACCGAACTGCAAGGTGAGACCTGTGGGCTCGGCAGGGGGCAGAAAGGTGTCCTGGCGGGAGGGGCGTCTGGGGCAGGGAAGAACAGTTCCTGGTCCTGGCAGTCATAGGCTTGGGACAGGCAGGGTATGGCCTGGGACAGGCCCTAGAACCCAGGGTGCTGTCTGAAGCAGCTCAGGTGTAGTGGGGGGACAGTGGCAGCCAGGGTCTCCCACCTGAGCCTGGCCTCAACCAGACAGCAGTGGTGGCAGGTGTAGGGAAACAGCTGGGGAGCCCCAGGAGGCACAGCCCAGACCCCACAGATGCTCTCGGTGGTGGCTGGGGGAGGGGAGAGCAGCTGGCACAGAGCGCACAGGGAGGGACTGCGAGGGGCCACTCCTGCTCCAGGTCTCAGTAGGTGCCTTATCCAGTGTGACTCAGAGCCCCGGAGGGAGACAGGGCCCAAGCTCAGGGTCCAGATTCAGAACCAGGTCTAAGTGCTGGCTGCACTGCCCACCTTGGGCTTCTCCTGGGAGCATGGTGAGACTTCGCCCCTAGATCCAGTGTGAGGTCAGGCTGTGGGCACCTGGTTCCGCAGAGGGTCCCAAGATGAGTGACACACAGCTTCTGCCTGGCAGTGTCGAGCTGTGCACAGATGCCAGATGAGGCAGAGTGCAGAGAGCAGCACGCAGGGCCAGGAAGTGGTGGGGGCACGTTGAGGGCTGGAGGAACAAGGTCTCCCGAGGAATGGAAGGGAAGCTGGAGCACAGGAGGGTGTCCAGGACACATCTCTCCCACAGTCCAGGCTGTAGCAAGACCCACCGTGCCCAAAGATGGCATGGTCAGGCCAGGGAGCCACAGAGGCTCCTGCTGGGGACACGGGAAGGGTTGGTTTCTAGGTGGCCACTGCAGGTGGAGCACAGGAGGACTGGCAGGAAGGGAGTGGCCAGGGCTTGGGCAGCCTCCAGGGGCAGGTGTGGGATGGAGCTTGAGGCGATGAGCACTCCCTCTGGGTAGGGCTGCTCCCCGAGGAGGACAAGGCTGCAGGCATTGACAAACCCGCAAGGTGCTGGCCAGGTGGCCTGTAAGTCATCAGGCAGGTGGACAGGCATGAAGCGCTGCTTCAGGGGAGTGTCAGGCTTGAGTGGACGGACAGACGATGGACAGAACAGGTCACACCTTCTCCAGGACAGGAACTGTAGAGGCAGGTGCAGACATGGGGGCAGCCCAAGGAGGCCTCCTGGGGTGGCTGCCGAGAATGGGTCCTGCAGGCAGCGCTAGAAGGCCCAGCTTGGGCTGCAGACTGGGCCTAAGCGGTGGGGAAGGGCTGTCGGGCCAAGGCAGGGCTCCAGGGTGGCGGGCTCTAGGTGTGTCAGGTGGACCTGGCCCGGCCCCAGAGCTGGAGGTGGGGCCCCAGCCAGCCAGAGCGCATGCAGGGTGCAGGTCCTGCCAGTGTGGCCACTTCAGCTTGGTGCTTCTCAGGGACTCAGGGACTAGGGTGCCTGGCCAGGCAGGGCTCAGAGAGGCCCCTGTCCCAGGCCCAGTGCTGAGTGAGCCCGGCCCTAGTTTGTGCCTGCAGATGGGAATGCAGCCTGCGTGAAGGCACTTCGGGATATTGAGCCCGGGGATGAAGTGACATGCTTCTATGGCGATGGCTTCTTCGGTGAGGAGAACGAGCATTGTGAATGCTACACCTGTGAGAGGTGGGCACAGCCTCCGGATGGGGGAGGGCAGGCCGGCAGCCCAGGGCGTGGAGGTCCAGCCCCTGCTCTGCCCCACCCTCCCGCCCTGCACCCAGGAAGGGGGAGGGAGCTTTCCGCCTGCAGCCCCGGCCCCGGGAGCCTGAGCTGCCACCACAGCCTGCTGACAAGTATGCATTCCGGGAGACCAAGCGGCGGCTGCAGCGAGCCCAGGACAGCAGCTGGCAGAGCCGGCTGGGTCCACGGGCCTGCACCCACCTGTCCCCCCTTCGCTGGGACCCATTCTGCGGTGAGCACAGCCCCATGGGGACCTTCCCTGCTCCAGCCTCCCTCTGCTCTCCAGAGGAAGCCCCGCCCACTCACGTGACCTCTGTCACCTCTGCAGCTCTCTGCTGGCCCCTGCGCCTGCCAGCCTGTGCCTCCCCACTGGACAGCCCACCACTCTGGCTCCAACGGCTGCCCCGGCCCCAGCCCGGAGCCCGTCCCCGGAAGCGCCGACGCCCTCGGCCCCAGCAGTCCCGGGTGCCCCCTGCCCTCCGCGAGGCCCAGGTCTCCCTGCACCGCTGGGGAGGCTGCAGCCCACACTGCCGCTTGCAGGCAGAGGCCCTGGTGACCCTGGGGATACCCCACCGCACCCGCTGGGCCCCCCAGCAGGACTGGCACTGGGCCCGCCGGTATGGGCTGCCTTACGTGGTGCGTGTGGACCTCAGCCGCCTGGCCCCGGCCCCACCAGCCGCCCCTGCCCCTACTGGCGCCATGGGCCCCATCCTCGCTCCAGTCCCTCTTCCCAAGCAGGCCCTCGCCTTTGCCTCCTTCTCCCCGCCCAGGCGCCTGCGGCTTGTGGTGAGCCATGGCTCCATCAACCTGGATGTCAACAGTGAGGGCTTGTGATGGGCCGGGTGAGGCAGGGCCTCCCTCCCACCCACTCCAGCACCCACCCTAGGAGGGGCTAGCTATCCATCCCCAGGGTCTGATCCCTGCTCCTCTGTGACTGCTGTCCCCTGAGCCACCCGACCCAGCAGGGAGCCCTGCCTGGCCTTTGCCATCTGTCTTTGCTGCACCCCCCCCTCAGGACTACAGGAGCCCCTCTCCCCTCCCCACCCTCCCCAGGGAGCAAAGCCATAAGGTGGGGACACCCCGTGGCATCTCCCCAGAAGCCAGGCCTTGAGGAGGTAGAACCAGGGGTGGCCCTCCAGGATGCGAGTGGGTTTGCTCTGCCCTGCAGCTGTCCGAGGTGGGGGACAGTGGGGTGTCGGGGCATGTCCCCCTCACTGCCCACGGGTCTCAGGGAGGCTGGGTGCGACCTCATCTTTCTATGGTGCTATCCCTGGTGCTACTAGGGTGTGGGGGCTCCCTCCCCTCACCACACCAGAATGGGGTATGTTGGGGGGTTGAGACCACTTGAACTTTTTATTTTATTAAAACCTTGTGATAAGCAGTGTCCTTGGGACTTTGTTTTGGCTCGTGTGTTAGGGGCCATCAGTCTGAAGGGTGACCACAACCATGCTGGAGAGATGAGTGGCACAGGCCCAGTGGGGGCTGCTGTGCGGCTTTGGGAGGGTGAAGGGTAGTGGGATCTGAGCACTGCAGGGTATGAGGCAGAAACTGTCCACAGGAATACCAGCATTCGGAGGCTGAGGCAGGAGGATCCTAAGTTTGAGCCCAACTCAAGCAATTTAATGATTATAGAGACTGTCTCAAGAAAATTAAAAGGATTGGGGATATAGCCCAGTACAAAGGTCTGGTTCAAACCTTGTCAGTGCCCCTGCCCCTGTTTCCAGGTGGTGTGACTGAAGCCCAGCAGCAGTGACTTGCCTGTGGCCACACAGAGACCTGAGGGTGCAGGGTGTGCAGCAGCGCAAGTGTGCGTGTGTGCTGGGCACGTGGCCGTGCCTGTCTCCCTGCCCAGCCTGCTCCGGCTGTCCTCTCAGCGACCTGGAGCTTGGCTGAGGGAGGGAGCCCCAGCTCCCTGCTCAGCATCACACAGGCGGTTTTCAGGCCCCTTGGCCTTGCAGCAGTCGCCTGTGTGTATCCAGGGGTTGGGACATGGCCTCCCTGGAGCGGGGAGGCCAAGGCCCCTGCACCTGGCAGGGAGTGAGACTGCCAGACAGTAGAGGCAGCATCGGGACACAGGCAGGTACAGTGGTCTGTGTGGGTGCTCGGTTTCGGGCACAGAAACAGGTGCAAGGGAGAATGGGTGAGCTTTTACTTTAAAATTCATTTGCATGTGTTGGCTGATAGTCCGACTTAATGCCCTTTACAATGAGAAAATTCCTCTTTCTTACAATGTCGTTCTTAGACATCCTGTTTAGTTTTCTTTCCCATGTTAAGAGTAAAGGGTGGGGGTACAGGTCTCCAGCAGCAGTGAGGGTAGGACAGGACAGCTGTCAGAGGTTCAGCATGACCAGGACTGCTGCCTTCGGACGAGTGCATACCCAGGGAGGGACGTGGCCTGCCCAGTGTCCCTTGGCTGTGTGGGCAGAGCCCACCCACCTGCCTGGAGTTCCTACCTTGACTGCTGATTACAACAGGGAAGCTCCAGAAATTGACATTGGCACTGGTCAGCTGGTGGGACCTGGGGGACATTTCTGTGGAGCCCAGACTTGGCATTCTGAGCCACTAGGTGGCTTAGGTCCCTAGAGAGGAAGTGACTGCCTGGGAGGCGGGAATTATCCTGGGCAGAACAGGAAACGGGAGGAATAGGGAGACTGGCAGCCACAGGCAGCCATAGGCAGAGACAGAAGGGACTTAAAATGGGAAAGCAGCTGCCAGCATGGAAGCCACGCTGATGTGCCACGGGCAGGAGCACTACTCAGGTAAGTGCGGGTGGGGCCACCCCTCCCCAGGAAGCCCCAGACCATTTCTCCCCTCTAGGTGCTCTCTGACCCCTAGACTGAGCACAGGTCGATCAGATGTCTCCAGGGGCTACAGGCCTAGTTGATGGGGTCACTCCTAGTCCCTTGGAGGCCCAGCATAAAAGTGGGCACCAGAATAGGGTGCAGGTGTTCCGAGCGCCCTGGCTGTTTCTATAGACAAACTGCACACTCAGAAAAGCTGGCCAAAGCCCCCCTGCACTGTCACCTCCCACAGCCCTAGGAAGCACAGGCGTGGTCTTCCGTTGGAGGTGAGACAGTGAGACAGCCGGTACCCAGCCGGGGAACGTACCCCAGCTGTGTGGCTGGACAGCTGCAGCTGGGCCTTGCACTGGAGGCTGCTGAGAGACAAGCCAGTGCTGGGGCCTCCGAGGTGGACCCAGGTGGGGATGCTGGCTGAGGAGCTGCAGAAGGGTCCCCAGCCTCTGTGTGGGACAGCCCACTGGGTAGGAGAGGCAGGTATGTGAGATTACGTGCACAGGACAGTGGTGGGGAGGATGGTGGGCCCAAGGAGGAGAGGTAGAGGAAGATCACCGGCCATTGGGAGAAAATAAATTTCAGGTGCTGGACTTGGGAGGGCACAAGGTGGCCATGGTTGGGCAGGGGTTGGCACAGTGTCCTATGCTCTGGATACCACCTGTGTGGCTTCCTTTCCCACAGCAATGCCACTCTGGCTCTGAAGATACTGAGTGGCTATATGTGGTCTCCTCTACATCTGTACCCTCCATGGTCAGAGGCAGAGCTAGGAGACCAGGTTTTGGAGCTGGAGCTATCCCTGGGGCGGCCCTCTTGCGCTGTCCTGGCTGGGTCACTGGGTAACATGGGCAGTGGTGGAAAGGTCCTCACAGACCAGGGGTGGAACAGACCCTTCCTCCTACCCACCTGCCCCCTCCTGCCTTCTCCTGATGGGGGACTCCAAGGTATCTTGGTTTGCCGTTGGAGAAACAGGCTTGTCCAGCACCCCAGTGGACTGTCATGATTCATCTCTGAACCCTGGTTGCAGGGAGCTCAGGTGGTGGCCTGCATGGTCTGGGGTCCCTCTAAGAGTCATGGTGGGTGGGGCTGGACAGGGCAGCCAACAGCCTTGGGCAGCAGGTCACTGGCTCTGACCAGTGTCAGGCTTTGGCCTGGGGAGGGGCAACACCTCAAGGAACACCTGCGACTAGGGTGACAAGGCTGCTGGAGTGGAACGAGGGAGGAATAGGTCAGATGGGGCTCAGAGTCCCACAGGATGCGCATCAGGTCACAGACAGGGAGCAGTGGGGAAGACTGTGGGTATTGGAAAGATGCAGGAGAGGAGTCCGAGGAGGCCCTTCTGGAGGAGAGGGAGGAAAATGGGGCGAAGTGGGCATGTAGACAGCAGAGCAAGGATAGGAAGCAGGGTGGACAGCTGGGCAGGAGGGAGATGCTGGGCCGCAGGTACAGCCTTGGGCTACGGGCCAGTGTAGGAATTGTGGGCTGGGACCCTGAGCCCTGTGGCTGGTGCTGGTGTCCGAGGCTGCCCACCTTACTGTCCAGAGCCCTGAGCATCCCCGAGGGCGCGGTCGCTGTCCCCCACTCCCATCAGAGCACCTCGGGGCAGACGCGCAGGACCCGCTCCGCCTCACTCCGTGAATCACTGGCCTGGCATCCAGACGCGCAGGCAACCACATGGCTTTATTTGTGCTTAGAGACTGTAAGGGTGGCGGCCCAGACCGGGTGTCCAGGAGCCGAGGAGATCGCGATCACCGGGACGCCTTCCTCGGAGGAGGCACCACGCTAGGCGGTCATATTTTGCCTGCGAAGGTCCCGTCCTGGATCTGCTGGTTCCAGCGCTGCACCTGGGGAGGCAGGAGAGGAGGGAACACGGCTTATCCTCAGCCCTCGTCCTCGGCCTGGCGCACCTGGGCCCTGTGTTCGCTCACCCAGCTGATGGGGCACAGCGAGTGGTACACGCGGAAAAAGTACTCGCAGGGCTGCGTGCTCTTGCCGCGGCGGCTCATTGCCTTCATGCAGCGGTGATAGTCTGCAGAGAGCGGGGGCGGAGTCTGGCAAGCCACGCCCACCTCAGAGCAGGCCCTCCCTCGGGCCTTGTCCCCCCCGCCCCTTGTAAGGTTGGCTCCTCCCTTGCAGATTGCCCCTCCCATTCTGCTCTAGGCCCCGCCTCCCCGAGGCCAAACTCCCACTTTCCAGACCAGGCCGCGCCCCTTCTCTCGGCCCCACCCCTCCCCTACACCAACCCTCCTCTCTAGGACTCGGCCCCACCACTCGCTAGCTGGGCCCCGCCCCCTGCTCCTAGCCCCGCCCCGCCTCCCACCCCAACGGTCCGGGAGGTCTTGGGGTGCTTGGCTTCTTGCCTCGCGACCCTCGCCCTGCGCCCCAGGTCTCACCCAGGAAGTTCTGATAGCAGTTACGGGTTTGGTTCTGGTTGGGGAAGCGGGGGTCGAAGGGCGCCGTGGTCCATTTCCCCTTGGGGGGTTTCTGGGCTTCGTTCAACATCTACAGAGGCAGCAGCCCTGCGGGCGGGAGGGGCTCGTGGCTGAGGCGTCCGCTCCACCCTTGCCGGCCGAGGCGCCCTGGGCCCCGTCCTGCCCTCACCAGGTTGAGGTCCTCGCGTGGCAGATTAGCTGCTGTCCCGTTCCAAGGTGGCTCGGCTGCTGAGTCCTGGGGTCCCCGCCTCCCAGGAGAAGCACAACCCTCACGCCGGATTGGCTGGGAGCCCGGATCCGTGGCCAATAGGCGCCGATGGACCAAGAGCCCCCACGTCTCCCAACCCGCCAGCCCCCCAGCTCCAGACCCTTGTCCAGGCCCTCGCTCGGCGCGCAGGCACCGAGGCGCTTCGGCGCTGAGTACCAGACTCAGGTCTTTAATTTCTACTGGCGGAGGCTCTTCCCACCCACCCCCATAGTTAAATGTACAGACAGCTCCGGTCTGTCCGGGAGAGGGATCCCACCAGCCTTGCCAGCACTACGAGGAAGGGTGCACAGCACGCTGGGGTCTGTGGGAGGAAAATGCCAGGTGAGTCCTAGCCCCTCCGGGGCACCTGAGGCAGGTCCCAGGGCCTCAGGGGCTACCTGGATCTGCAGGGCTTCTCCACAGCTTGACACCGAGGTGCAGTCTGCTGTGACCCACTACTGGAGGCGCCGGGAACGCAGCAGGTTTCGGGGAGAGAAAGCCAGAGGGGGTTGGGGGCTGCACCGCGGGGAACGTGCCACCATCCCGTCACACTGTGGCGCACTTGCAGTAGCTGCCCCCTGCTCCACAGTGAAGACCAACCCATTGTGTCTGGACAATTTGCCTATTCTGGGCGACAGTGGGTGGGGGTGGGGCGCCCTGGGCCACGTGGCCCCTCGGCTCCTTTTCCAGGTATGTTGCCCCTAAGGTCCACCCTGCTTTGGCCCAGCATTGCCCTGTCAACCCATTCTCGGAGCAGAGGAAGCCATAGGTCCCAGCCCCACAGGTGCTAAGGTGTTTCCCTTGCCCACCCGCAGCGTCGGGAGGACTGTGTTCCCTTCTCTAGCCGCTTTGGCTGGCTCCACCCTCTCCACTCGCTGCTGACTGCCTCAGAGCAGGGTCCCCCTTCCATACACCCCGAGTCCCCAGACACGTCCTCTGACTCCAGATGCCTCTAGCTAGCCGCTACCCAGCATCTCCCTGGCCAGCTCAGAAGCCAGAAGTGCACAGAGGGGCTCCAGATCTCTCCGCAACCCCCCCACTCACTGCGTCCTCTGCTAGCCTCAGGTCACAGGCCAATCCATAAGGCCATCGCATGGCTTACCTTGAGGAGGACCTGGGGTGCCGGGTCCTCCACCCGCCATCATCTCCACACCTGCCCCAGCCACCAGTACCTCCTGCGGCTGCCCTCAACCACCCCAGAGCCTAGTTGACAAATTCTGCCCCTCGCATGAGGCCTGCAACTCGCTGCCCGCTCACTGGGCTGTCCCCGACACACCACTGCACCTGTGCTCCTGTGGAAGCTGCCCTGTGCTGTGCAGGTGAGCGCTGAATGTCCTGTCCCTACCCATAGCAGCCAGCAGTGCTACCCACTCCAAACCTGCATCGTGGGGCCTGCACTGTGGGAACGATGCCTCCCACCATCAACCACAAGAGAAACGGAGACCATCCAGCCATCGGGAAGGAGTGAGAGCGGGATAGAGGTGAGGGGGCGACCGAGGGGAACGCGGCTCCTCTCCTTCCACAGGTAGATAACACAGCTGACAGCCGGCCAAACTGTGGGCTCCACACACCTGGCCAATGGCTGAAGGAATCCAGCATTCCCCTTTGTCATCTGCACTGTGGTGGCCGTGTCCCTCACACTCTGAATTTCCATGAGCACTGGCAGGACACCTTCTGAGGACGACCCTGTCGTGGCTGGAGGATGCTTCCTGGGCACCCTCAGGGGCCCTTGAGAGGCCCTTGAGAGCTGCTGGGGGGCCTGGGCTGGGGCTTTGGCAACCAAGCTGGAGACTGGTGGGGGCGGGGGCTGTGGCAAGTCCTCCCACAGCGAGGCGGGCAGGGGGATGGGCACAAGGGGGTCTGCGGCCACCCCTGGGCTGTCAGAGCCAGGCACGGAGCCCAGGAGCCTCTTGGAAGGGCCCCCCAAGGGAGGCTCCCTCACCCTCTGTCGCTGCACTTTGTCCTTCACCCAGGGGTGGGACTCCAGCTGCTCCCTGACTACCACTCGTGTCCCCCCAAGCATGGACAGCCGGCTGGGCTTCAGGGGCAGCGAGACCTGGCGATCCACCGATGTGGCTGCTGCCCGGGAAGTCGCTGAGAGCCAGGAGGGCCGGGAGGCCCCAGGTGGCCCCAGGCACTGCTCTCTGGAGCTGGACAAGATCCTCAGCTTGGCCATCACGAGCCCCTCCACAGAGAAGGCCCTGCTGCACTCCTGATCCGAAGCCCCGATGGCCACCTGCTGTGTTCTCTCCCAGCTCATCTGCCGCTGCTCCTCCCTGGACCTGGTGCTGGGCAGGCCCAGTGACGCTGCCTCCATCCTGCTGTGGGCCGTGTCCTCCAACTTTGCCTGGCCCCGCAACGCCCCCAGGGTGACCTGGGTTTGGCTGAGCAGCAGCCCCTTGGACTCCTTGGCGGTAGTGGCAAAGGGCAGGTCCAGGGTCATCTTCTGGGTCTTCATCTCTATCACATTCGTCTCCTGGGCACCCAGCAACACCCCGTGCACCTGTGTCCCCTCGGTCACATCTGCCCCAGGAGGTCCTGCCAGCACCTTGTTGAGCTGGGCGGGGAGCTTTCCCCACAAGGCAGGTCAGCTGGGGGCTGCCTGGGGGCGGGGGGCTGGGGCGGGGATCTGCTGGACCCATGGTGGCAGGAGCAGAAGCTCCTTCTCTGAGGTAGGGGGACATGTGGCCTTCTGGGGAGCAGTAGAGATGGCTGGGGTCTTCCAGGATGGGGCCGGGACAGCTGGCACCCTCTGAGGCTGCTCCCTGATGACGGGTGCCCTCCGTTGTGGGCCAGCACCGGACTGGGCCTTCTGAGAGAGCGGAGGCTGCTGGCCCACCTGCAAACCCATGTGTTTGGCCTTGTCCCGGGTGCTAGGGAAAGAGGGGAAGGGGGCAAAGAGGAACGGGGTAGGAGAGGGCAGAGCCTTGCCCGAGAAGGGTAGCGTGCTGGCTTTGGGGACCAGGGAGTCCTCAATGTCTTGCTGCCCCAGGAGTGTCTCGAAAGAATCATAGGGCCCCAGCGGGGAAAGGCTGCAGCTGGCACTGGACACACAGCAGGAAGGAGTTGCAATCAGACCCTCCCGGCCTGGGGCCTCCTCAGAATCAGGTGTGCAGGTCTGGTCACGGGAAGAGAGGTTCAGGGTCAGGCCAGGGCAGAGCACAGGCTCATGCGCCTGCCTCCCAGCCTCCACCCTCAGACCCAGGTCCAGCCTCCTCCCACAGGCCCGGGTGGGCCCAGCCCTGTGGTGTAGCTGGCCTGCTGGACTGTGCTGGAGATGACGCTGAAGAGGGTGCGGATGGTGATGCTGGGCTTCCCTGTGGAGAGAGCTCAGCCTGAGTCTGCTGTGCATAGGCCCAGGCCCCATGTGGCCCACACATGGTAGCAGAGGGGAGGGGCTGCTCTCACCAGGCTCATGGATTTGGATGCTACACCTGTCAAGGGTGGCACTGGGGGCAGACCTGTAGAAACAGCGCAGTCGGACATGGTGGCCTCAGGGCCAGGGTCTCCATCAGCCTCCCAACCCCCACCAGCAACAAGAGCCAGGGCACCTCTTTCCTGTGGATTTTGTCTGCAGGTTGGCACGCTGCTGCTGCAGCCACATGAGAGGCACAGAGTCTCCCACAGCTCGGGACTGGAACCTGCGCTGGAGGCCGGCATGTGGGGTGCAGTCAGGGGGCAGCCCAGTGCCCACCCCGCCTGCTCCTGTCCCCCGGCCGCCTTCTGCCTCACTTTGGACTTCCGCTTCTGTACACTCAGCCTCTTCAGAGGAAAGGGGGGCTCCGTGGTGGTGGCTGGCCGGAGAGGGAGGAGGGGAGGGTCAGCGGCTGCGGGCTGGGTCAGGGAACGTGTGCACAGGAGGATTTGGCCACATCAGAGGAGAGGGTGGGAAGCCGAGTGTTGGAGCTCTGCCCATGCCCCAAATGACCCTGCCACGAGGAGGGCCCGATAGGGCAAACCCGCTCACCCGTGCAGCAGCTGTGGGCCAGGTCCTGTGGACAGCAAGGGGCAGTCAGAGGGGGCCACTGCCCCAGCATCCACGAGCCTGCCATCGACACATACCTTGGGCCGTGCTCAGCCCTGGCCCCTCACCCCAGGGGCCCAGGACCTCACCCCTCCCCTGGGGACCTCAGCCTTGGGCTGGGTCCCAGTCCCTGTGGAGTGCATTCTGTGGCTTCCTAGGACCCCCAGGTCTGTATGTTGGGGCCCCACCTGCAGGCTCCAGGTGGAGGCAGGCACCGTGGCCAGGGGCGCATCTTGGCCAAGTGGCTGCAGGGGCCAGGGGGCCCAGACGGTGGCTGGCTCCCGGAGCAGGTGGGCAAGGTACACCCAGCAGTCAAACAGGAAGCCCAGCTCGGGGTCTGGGGCCTCCAGGTCCAGGTAGTAGCAGCAGCCTGTGACCAGCTGCAGCTTCAGGCGCTGGGAGGACACGTTGTGGATGTAGAGGCGCACGAAGTCCAGGGGGATCACCCTAGGGAGCACAGGTGGGGCTAGGACCGGAGGTGGGGGGGGGGCATGGCGGGTGGGACAGATGGGCACCTGGTCAGCTCAAGGTGGGAGCCATCCCTGGCCTGGGGGCGGGCGATAAGCAGGATGTCTGGAAGCACCAGGCCAGGCAGAGAGGCAGCCACGCCCATGGTCAACCGGTTAGCTCTGTGATGCATGAGCACGGGGTTCCCAACATCTGTCACCTGCGGTGGCCAGGGACCAGGGCTGGGACCACCTGACTCCAGCTGCCTGCAGCACCTGGCCTGAGTCCCTGAAGGGCTGCCTTCCAGTCTCCCCTACCCTCCCCGTGTTCCCCTGCCCTCAGCCCCTGGTTGCAGCAGCTGGGGACCTGCAGGAAGTTACTCTCGAACATGGGCATTGGACGCAGGGGCAGGTGCTCCCCCTTCTGGAGGGTCTTCTGCAGCTTGCCCAGAACTGGGACCCACTTCCGGGGGCCCTGGAGTGGCTGGGCTGGCTGGGTGTTCCAAAACCACTTCATAATGGCTGCAGGTGTGGGTATGGGAAGGATCCCCATCTAAGGGTCCATCACCCAAGGTCCCACTCCCACCCCACCCAGGCTGTTGGCCTTGACCCAGGTTGGCAGACCTGTGGGGGAGGAGCCAGAGGGGGCTTTGTGACCTCAGCTGACACGCAGGGACCCATCCTGGGAGCCCAGATGGGAGAATCAGAACCTAGACCCAACCTCGGACAGCGACAGGCCCCCCGGGGGGTCTTAGTGATTGGAAGTGGACCATTAACCAAAGGGCTCGAGTCACTGCCCCAACTCTGCCACTGACTCTCTGCTGAGCCCTGGGTAAGACTTGAACCTATACCTAGCCTCAGTTTCCTCATTGCTAATATGTGGGCATTTGTGTCACTGTCCCTGAACCCTGAGCTGTAAAGAAAGGGGTACCAGTTTTCAAATGAGGCTCACTCAGAGGAGAATCACAATTCTGCCAGGTACAGCAGTATGTCCCTACCAGTAATCCCAGCTACTTGGGAGGCTGAGGCAGGAAGATTGCAAATCAAGGCCAGGCTAGACAACTTCACAAGACTGCCTCAAAATAATAAACAAAATGGCGGTTCAGTGGGAAAGCACCTGCCTAGCATGTATGACACCATGGGTTCAAGTCCCAGTATCACAAAGAATAAAGGGGTGGGGATGTAGCTCAGTGTTGAGTGCTTGCCTGGCATGTCCACAGCCCTGGGTACCATCCTGCCCTCCCCAACCACCAAAAACAAATGTAGAAAACAATCACGATTCCATCTGTTCTTGGCTGTGTGACTTTGAGCAGTGGAAAAACTACCCTACCTGAGTACCAGTTTCCCTTACCTGTAAAATGGGCATAAAAGGCTGGGGATTTAGCTCGGTGGCACAGTGCCTGCCTAGCAAGTGTGAGGTCCTGAGTTCGATTTCTGGTGCCCCACCCAAAAGGCGTATTTGAGGACCCAAAGAAATCATGGAAGTTCAGAACCCCTGGCCAGAGTGTGGCACAGAGCAGGGGCTCAATTAGTGGTCTTTGTTATTGTTTTGGTTTTTTTGAGACTTACTGTGTAGCCCACACTGGCCCCAAAGTGGGTATCTTCTTGCCTCAGCCTCCTGAATGCAAGGATTGCAGGTGTGCACTACCACACCCAGCTAGTGGTCTCTCTTACTCCTCTCAGGGATTTTTTGAGGGGAGGGGGGCAGAAGGGCAGTATTCCATCATTCTAAAAGTAGTGTTCGGGCTGAGGATATAGCTCAGTGGCACAGTGTGTGGCTGGCAAGTGCAAGGTTGTGAGTTTGATTTCCAGTACAAAAAATAAACATAAATATGTAAGTAAAAATAAAAAGTGTTTATTATTTTTATAGGTTTTCTTTTTTTTTGAGACAAGGTTTCACTATGCAGTTCAGGCTGGCTTGAATTCACTTTGTAGCCCAGGCTGGTCTTGAACTCACAGTGATCCTCCTGCCTCAGCCTCCCGAGCACTGGGATTACAGGCGTGCACCACCACGCCTGGCCTTACTGTTATTTTTAAATATGTCATGCAAAATACATCATGGTAGAAATTCTGGAAGATACACGTGCAAACAATAAGAGTCACTCCCAACTTCTCCCCTCAGCCACTGCCAGCATTTCGGGGTCTTTCCCTCTGGGATTTAAAAATCCACATACAGAGAAAGACAAGCACAGCCCGGGGCAGGGCGGCGGCTGTGCAGCCTGCTGTGCTCCACACCAGGCGGTGCGCCATGCCGGGGCCATCTTCACGTCCACCTCTCTCATCGCTGTGGCCAGGCGGCCCCGGAGGTGAGGGTGTCGGCGATAGCGAACCATCCCCACCGCTGGACTCTGGGTTCCTTCCCACTCGTGGTTGGGAATAGCGCCAGAACCGGCAGTCCTCAGCTCAGGCTTCTCCCCGCAGGTGCCATCTGTGGCAGGGAGACCTTCCAGTACCTTCCACCAGTGAGATGCCGGGTCAGGGGCGGCTCAGACCCCGCCTCCCCGGAGCTCTCTGCTGGGCAGCACCGGGACCCTGTTCTCAGAGCTGCTCACGGGGTGTGGGGAGCACCGGCGCCATTGCGCCGCTCTGCCACAGGCTGCCTCACAATTCTGCACCCCAACCCAGCCTTCCTTTCCCCTCCCTCCCCACCCTAACGTTACAAAGTAATTGTTTAATAAATAATAATACATGGTCCTCCTACTCAGGCCCAGAGGGCACGGAAGGAGCCCCGAGGACACAGTGGAAAGGCGCCTCACGGAACCGAGGACCCCAGCCCCTCATCAGGGACCCAGTCCCCTGCCTCCCCTTCCCAGCCCTTAAATAAATAAGCATAAATAAGGCGCAGGTGCCCCTAACCCGCGTCGGTCTGACCTGAGGGGCGCCCCCTGGCCGTCGTGCCTGGGACTGAAATAAATAAATAAATAAGACGTGCCCTCCAAGGACAGGGACCGCGGCGAGTCGGGTCACAGCCGGGTCTTCAGCAGCAGCAGCCCCCGCACAGCCCAGTCCAGGGTGAGGTGCAGCCCCCCTAGGATGGCGTGGGCTGCCCGGATGCCTCCCCAGGCCGAGGCAGGGGGTGCCAGGGGTGGTGCCGGCGGTTCTGGGGGAACCTGGGGCAGGGCCAGGCCGGCCATCTGTCGGGAGAGGGCACAGGTTAGCGGCAGGGGAAGCAGGCTGCAACACCATCAGAGGTTCAGGCCTTTCATCTTGGAAGGCAGACCAGGTGTCAGGTCCAAGACCTCAGGGTATAGGTTCTGCAGGGCTGGCACTATGCAGGGATGTCAAGGACACTGGGGCCGGGTTCTCGCAGCTCGGGGTTGGGGTCTGGGCCTCAAGCAAGTTTGAGCTTCTCACTGTTTGGGGACCAGAGCCTCCAAGTCTTGGGGTGAGGAATTGGGTTCTCAGGTTGCAGGGCCTCAGGATGGGGCCTCAGGTCTCAGTAGGAGGTCTGTAGTTTCAGGCAGGATCTGGAGCTCTGGTGTCTGATAGTCTCAGGGACAGGAGACCAGGACTATAAGGTGCCAGGGACATGAGGTGACAGTCTGGGCTTTCTGGGCAGGATTGTGGGGTCTGAGGCCTCAGTCACAGGCCCATGAAGTCTTGAGCATCTCAAGATTGGGATCTCAGAGCAAGGGTCTGGTCTGGGATGCTGGGGGCCCAGGATCCAAGGTCTCTGGAAACAGGGTCTCAGGGTGACAGGGTATAGGGATGGACAGGTAAGGTCTAGGAGCCAGGCATACCAGGAGTTGCAGCCGGCGCAGGAGCCGGTCCAGTCTGGCTTGCAGGGCGCCCAGCTCAGGCTCCAGGGTCTTCAGTGAAGCGCCACCCGCCCGGCGCAGCCACTGCACGTGCCGCAGGTAGGACAGCAGGTCAGCCCGCAGCCGTGTGAGCACCCCGGGCAGCTGTGGACAGGATGAGGTGTCAGGGGACCCTCGTGCAAGTCAGCCCTGCCCAGTTGCCCTCCTTGGACAGCTTGCACATGCCTGAACGCCCCAGCCCTACCTGCAGGGCTCCCAGTGCGCCCGCACTCATGGCCAGCGTGGGGAGGGAGTCCAGGCTGTGGTCCCCGTCCACAGGGAACTTGTCTTTCTGGAGAAAGAAACTTGTGAGGGGCACTCCAACCTCACCTCAGCCCAGTGCACCCTCCCTGGGCTCTGCCCTGCAGCTGGCTGATGTGAAGGCCCCCAGGGACTCATCCCCGCCTGCATCCTGGCCTCAGCACCCTCTGCCGTCTCCTACCAGCTGCGCGGTCAGCTGCCGTGTATCCACCAGGAGGGAGCGGGTCAGGAGGACTGCACCTTCTAGCTCCGCCCGAGGGTCTGGAGATGCTCGAGAGGGACCAGGAGGTGGCCCACGGGCAGCAACTCTCTCTGGCCAGAGGCTCAGCACCACCAGGACCAGGCGGCAAACACCTGGGGGAAGGAGGACACCAAGGGCTCAGACCAGATCCCGGGGTCTGAGGAAGCAGGCCGGGTCTGGGTCTGGGTCTGGGTCTGAGGGAGGAGGCCCGGCCCCAGGGAGGGGCGCGACGGCTCAGGGCGCGCCCAGGGCAGGTCGCCGGCCTCCCTCCCTCCCTCCCTCGCTCCAGGCGCCCCGCCCGCCGGCGCAGACGGGCCCGGGACGGGCAGACGGGCCGGGCGTCTCCCGTCCGCCCCCGGACGCCGGAATCTGGGCCCCGGGGCGGGGCGACGGGGGGAGCGCAGGCCAGGACCTGCCCCTCCGACCCAGAGCCCCGCGGGCTGGGCGCGGGGGCAGAGCCGGGCCGGGCCGGGCCCCAGACACGAGTACCCCGCGAGGCCTCCGGGTCCTTGCAGCCCCCGGGGCGGGGCCCGCACCTAGGTCTGTCCGGCGCGCCCCGCCCACCGCGTCCGCCAGCCAATCAGCGGCCCCGCCCGCGCACTTTCCCCCTCCACGCCCCCGGCCCGCCCCCCGGCCCGCGTGCGCCCCGTGTCCGCCGTCCCGGCTGTCCGCACCCCAGTCGCCCCGTCCGGCGCACTGGCGCTCCTGGGCTTGCTCTCCTCTCGGGATTCCCTGCCTCAGTTTCTCCCTGCTGCTCTTGGTGGCGGCCTCCGGGCGTCTAAGGCACTGGGTGTCCCTGACCCGAGAGGGTCCCTCCGCAGCATCTGTCTGCTCGTCCGTCTTGCGCTACGTCTGCCCTGGTCCTGGCTGCCCAGCCCTGCTTGCTTAGGACACCACCCTCCGCCTGTGGCTCCCCAGCACTCCCGCCCCTGCGCCCGGTCCCTCTGTACCCGCTCCGTGCGTCCCAGCCCGGCCCTCCCTGCCTTCTGCACAGCCCTCCACCCCATGCACTGGGACCCACTTACAGTTCATGTCCCCACAAGCAGGGGTTCCCCAGGGCAGGGGCAGGGAGCCGGGGGGGGCCTTTAACCCTTCCCTGTCCGCTGCCTGCCGGGGACCCCGCAGCCCCGGGGTCAGCTGGGCCGCAGCCTGGGGAGGGGAGGCATGTGCGTGCGAGCAGGAGGCGCAGTGAGGCAGAGCGGGCGCCCGGGGGGTTATATAGGGGGCCGGGGCGGGCGGGCGGGGGGCAGGCGGCCGGGGAGGGCGGCCTGACACATCCTGACTCACCCTCCCTTCTGCCTTTTCCATTCAGAGGAGCCGGCTCGCTCAGAGGAGGGCACGGAAGGAAAAGTTGGAAAAGTTGAAAAGTGAAGGGGGGGTGGTCGGAGAGGGGCTGGTGAGGTCATCCGCGTCCCCTCCCTCCACCTCCACCGCAGGGGCAGACGCGCAGGCGAGCGGGGCCGGCGCTGGGTGGGGGTCTGGCCGCCAGGACGGGCAGAGCGATGGGGGGCTGGGGACAGAGCTGGGGATGCACGTGTGGTGGCCAGGAGGGAGCAGCGGACAGGCAGGGAGCACAGGTTCTGGGAGTCCAGATGGGAAGGAGGTGAAGACAGGGGAGGCCTTGGGGACACCCAGAGACCCATGTAGAGGGGGCACAGGGAGGCTGAGGCCGAGAGGAGGCAGCTGCAGGGTGCACCGCTCCAACCCTGAGCTGGCTCGGCAGCGATGGAGCCGGGAAGGGGCCGCCCACACCAGGTGAGGGTGCTGGTGGCCAACACTGGACAATGGGGCACAGAAGGCAGACAGACAGACACCAGGGACTCAGAGGAAGAGGCATCAAGACCCTCCCTAGCTGGGCATGGGAATGCACACCTTTGATCCCAGTACTCTGGGAGGCTGAGGCAGGAAGATCTGAAGTTTGAACCCAGCCTGGGCAATTAGTGACTCTCACTATAAGAAGAAGGGCTGGGGATGTAGCTCAGGGCAGAGGCCCTGGGCTCAGGACCTGGTGCCCAATAAGGGAGGGAGTGATCAAGACAGTCCCCAGAGGCGGGCCTGGGCATCCGAGGCTCCCCACATGCCACAGGTTCCCCACCTCTGAAATGAGAGTAATGAGGTCAACCCCTCCCCCAAACGTGGTGGTGAGGGTAACTCGAGTGCATCTGTGCCACACAGCCAAGTCACAGGTGGTCACCACCACGGCCCTTTACTAACCTCCTCCAGGAGAGTGGGGAGAGATGAGACTGGCAGGAGGGGGGCTCGGGATGGAAGCCTAGCGAGGGACTGGTGACAGTGATCCCATGTCTTTCCCAGGGAGAGTTGGCACGGAGAAGTGGGAAGGCTGGAGCACGGGGGGGGGGTTCGGGTCTCTGCAGACCCCAAGCAGGGCCCCTCTCTGAGCCTGTGGCGGGGGCTCCCCCTCCCTGCCGCCATCACACTGCACACTGGGGAGGCCAAGGCCCCCTTCCCCAGGGAGGTGAGGTCACAGCCCCCCCTGGTGGGGGATGACCTCATCGCCTCAGGTAAGCGCTCTGCCCCTGGTCTGTGGGCCACCCCTTCTGGGGGGGCCCCCCGGAGCCTCCCCAACCCTCACTCTGCTGGGACCCAGGCCTCTGACCACTGGGTCCCCACCCCTCAGGGGGCCTGTTTCCGGCTGAGTCAGCGTGGGGGGCCCCGGGCTGCGTCAGTGAGGGGAGAGCTGACGTAGCCCCCCCCCAGACCGGCAGGGCCAGCCAAGGTGACTCAGGCCACCAGCCTGGGGATGGACTGGCCTGAGGGGATGGGGGACTGGGCCCGGGGCCAGCCCAGAGCAGCCCTGGGAATCAAGGAATGCCAGCCTCTTGCAATAGGGGACCCAGCAACCTTGACCACCACATTCCGCTCTGAACCCCCATAGTGGGTTGGGCCCAGCCTCCTCCTTCCGGCCCCTTGGCCCTCTTCTCTCAGACCCAGAGGTCCAGACCCTAAACCTTCTCCTTTGGGGGAGGCAGACGAGAATTTGGGTGCTTCTGCACTCTGGGTGGGGACCTGTCTGTGTGGGGAGCGTCACCAATCTGGGGGCCACTTCTGGCCCTGCATTGGTCCCCTTGGTAGGGTCAGATTTCCCTTCACTGTGGCTACAGAAAGACCCGGAGTTCTGGGGACTCTGGTGCTCCCAGGCCTGGGTGGGAAGAGGATGGACCGAGTGTGTGTGAGAGACAGGGACAGAGGGCAGACAGAGCATAAGAGAGACCAAGGGACATGAGGGCAGAGCTGAGGAACCCCCCAAGATGACAATGCCGGGAGGAAGGCAGCGCAAACACAGAGCCCTGTACAAGGCTGAGTGGGGTCCGGGGAGACCCGTGGGGTCTCAGGGCAGGACCCCTCGTCCTCAGGCTGCTCGCAGACTCGGAGAGGCGCCCTGGCCCTTGGAGGTGCTCAGGGGTCCCCGCTGCAGCGTTGGCCCCTGGTGAGGCTGTGCTGGCGGGGTGTGTGTCAGCAAGTCCCCGGCCATGTGTGTCCGTCTGTCTGTCCCTGGGGGGTCCTGTCTGGCTCTGGGGGGGTGACGAGGCAGACCAGCCGCAGAGGCACTCCAAACCTGTCATTAGCGGTGAGGGCCGTGACGGTGGCCCCCCCAGTCCCAAGCCACAATCCAGGGAGAGGGAGCCCCGCCCCCACCCCTCCTTGATCCTGAAGGAATCCCGGGAATTGGGAAGTGGGTCCAGATGGTGTTGACACAGGAAATGGTCAGCAGCTGCCTGCCCTCAGCCCCACAACCCTGACCTCCACGCTGCGCCCCCCGCCAGGCCCCCTCAGACCAGTGTCATCTCTGACGGAGGTGGCCCAGGGCCAGCTCAGCACCCACCAGAGTGTTTACAAGAGATGAGGGTATGACCAGGAGTCAGCCTGAGCTTGGGAAATAGGAGCTGGCTCTGACCCTCGCCCTCAGGCTGGGGGAGGAGGGTGGGTGTCCCAGGCCCAGCCTCCTCCCTCAGGCACGGGGTGCAGGTCCAGTCTCCCCTCTCAGACCTGGGGGTCCACATCCAGATTCCACCTTTAGACCTGAGGCCGGACTCCCCTCTCAGACCGGTGATCCCTGGCCAAAGCTTGAGAAGCCCTGGACCGGAGCACCCGCGCCTGGAGCTCGGGGGCTGCTAGGCCTGGGTGATCTGGGCACCAGGAGCCAAGCCAGCCCTGCTCTGGCTTCTCTTCCTTGAGGCCACACCCTTGTCAACTATGGGGAAACCAAAGGGACACACAGCTAGCTCTGGAGTGCAGCCCCCCTCCAGGTGGGGTCAGTCTTAGGTGGGCCCTGTCAGCAGTGGCCTGAGCCACCACCTCCACCTGTGCCTCACATCTTAGCCCACCTGGCTCCGCCACACTAGGCTGGCTTGCGGTCCCCAGAGAGGAGGCCCAGGGTGGCCTCTGTGACAAGTGTCCCGGGGCAGCAGGGCTCAGCCTCCAGGTCCTGGCCTCCTCTAGGCCTCCTGGTTGCTGGGGCAATGGTCCCTCACAATGGGGCTCAGTGAGACCTCTGGGTCCTGGCCCTTCCCCCAGGTTGCTAAGGGGAAAGACTCCCTAGCAACTAGCTTTCTCCTCGGCCATGTGAGGCCACCTCTGCAGACATGAGGTTAGGAACAAAGGGCTCTTGGGCAAGGTCCCCCCAGTGCATCCACGAACTCAGGATCCCTGGAGGATGAGGGGGAGCTGGCCCAGCCCAGGCTCTTCTTCAGTTTCTCCTTCTCTCTCTAGTGGCTAAGGGAGTCCCGTAAAGCCCGAGGTCCCTGCCAGGGATCCTTCCATCTGGGCAGTAAAGGAACTACTCCCTAGCTGGGCATGCTGGCCTGGGCTCATAACCCTAACACTCTGTTTGAGAGGCTGAGGCAGGGGGATCCCAAGTTCAAGCCAGACTGAGCAACTCAGCAACTGAGTGAGACCCTGCCTCAAAATAAAAAATAAAAAAAGGGCTGGGGATAACTCAGTGCAAAGGCCCTGGGTTCAATCCCTAGTACTGCAAGAGGGAAAAAAGTCACTTCTTAAGCCAGACATGACCAAGCCAGGAAGGCCTTGCTGGTGAGCCCTTGCTAAGGGGAAGGGGACTCTAGCAACAGAACTCAGAATCCTGGGGCTGGGTGGGCGGGGCCCAGTGTTGCTGGGGTGATGTCCCTTAAGGCCTGTCCCCACAGAGGCACAGGAGTCTGGGGAGGCAACATGGTGGGCTCAGGGATCCTGGCATTGGGTCTGCTCCTGTTGATGCAGGGCTCAGTTGGTGAGGACACTGGCAGGGAGGAGGCACGGGCTGCAGCAGGGGCTGCTGGCCCTCCACGGTCTCTGTATGACCTCCTTTCTCACAGGTGGGATTGGAATCCATTGGTTCTTCTACTCATGGAGTGAGCAGAATCTGAGACTGTGGGGCTGAGGGAGGGGGCACCCTGACTAGACCCCAGGGCCTACAAGGAGGAGGCGGGCCTGGACCCCGGGTCTGCGGGAGTGGGGAGGAGGGAGGAAGGAGGGAGGAGGCGGGCCAACCGGGGTCTGCAGGAGGAGGGAGGAGGGAACTGGGAGGAGGGAGGAGGCCGGGCCTAGATCACTCAGTCTTGCCTGCAGTAACTACTAGCTGAATCACCAAAGTGTAGCCATGGGACCCTGCAGTGCAGGGCCTGCTGTGACCATCCTGCCGGTGGCTCCCAGGCTGTGAGGGTGATGTGTGGGACCTGGAGAGCTGTGGAGGTCAGGCGGCCATCAAGAACCCCAACCTCTGCCTGCGCCTGCGGTGCTGCTACCGAGATGGGGTCTGCTACCACCAGTGGCCAGATGGTAAGAGGCCAGCATGCAGTGCGGGCGGGGGTGTGCTGGACTTCTGTGGCGCCTCCAACCCTCGCCCCCCCATGCAGAAAACATGCGCAAGAAGCACATGTGGGCTCTGGGCTGGACCTGCGGAGGCCTCCTCCTCATGATCTGCAGCATCTGCTTCATCTGGTGAGTGGGGCCTGGTGGGTCTTGGCTGGGCGTGGGGGTGGGTGGGGGCATGGGGCTGAGAGAGGGTCCTTCTCCTCCCCACAGGTGGGCCCATCACCGGGACATGCTGTACCTCCCGGGCTTCCTGAAGGGCAAGTGCGACGTGTCTAGGACAGTGTCCCTGCTGTCCAAGGATCAGGGAGCAAGCAAGAAGACACCTACTGTCAGCCAAGCACCCGTGTCCTCAGGACTGGAAGTCTCAGGGAGCAGAGAGGGGGGGGAAACAGAGGATGGTGATGAAGATGAGTAGGGACCCCTCAATATAGACATGGCACACAGCTGCAGTGTCCTTCCTGAGAGCCATGGAGGGGCAGCTTGGGTGGCCCTGGGCCCGGTGTAAGTGCACATGTGAGGGTCAGAGACCCTCGCTGAGGACTATGGGAAGCTGGGTCCTCCCTCCCCAGGGCTCCAGCACCTCCTGGACTGAAGGACACCCCCCCACCCTGAGCCTGCATAGCCCCGGCTGAGACAGACAAGCAGCATGTGGGACAGAGCTGTTTATCCAGGTGAGGACAGCGGGGATGAGACACTGTCCTGTGGCCGGTGAGGCAGGGCAGCTGCAGGTCTCAGTCGGGTCCTGAGCACTGGGGCCACCTGGTGGTCTGCGGGGGGGGGGAGAAGGGTGGGGTTAGCGAGGGCCATATTCAGCTCACCCTGCTATCCATGTCCCCCCACACCAGTCAGTCTCCCGTTGACAAATGCATGTGCCTTCCACTCCGTGGGACCCCTGGGTGCTACACAGGGAATGGGAGGAAGAAAAGGCATGGAGGGTCAGACGGCAGAGAGACGGAAACAGAAAGAGACAGAGAAGCAGGTAGAGATGGAGAAAGCGGACTCAGGGTGAAAAGCCAGGTATGGTGCTGCAAACTTGTAATCCCAGCATTCTGGGAGGGGGAGGCAGGAGGATCTCAAATCCAAGCTCATCAATGCTGGACAACTCTCTCCATCAGAACTCTGCTCTCCGCCCTCCCACCCTGACGCCCAGGTGTGGAGGGGTCATGTTTAACTGGCCACCTTCCTTCTAAGAGGCCACATTTCAGTCAGTTGGCCCCAGGTCTGTTGGGGGTCGCAGCAGTGGTCAGCCAGTCTGGGAGCCTTGTGGGCAATGGCAAGGATTTTCCAGGGTAACTTTAAATAGAGAAGGCTAGTTCCACATGGATACACCTGTGTTCACCTAGCCCGTGCTTCACCTATGCAAGCTGTTACTCATCCTGTCTCAGTCCTGTGTCTTCCTCAGCCACAGAACATAGGATACGGCGGGAGTGACTTCTTTTTCTCAGATCTCACAAAGAGTAGAGAATCATATTCTGGATACATAGGAGGAAAGTTAATTCATCATATACAGATAATGTTTTAGGGTTTTTTTTTTTTTTGGTGGGGGGGACTTTGAACCCAGGGCTTTTGCACTGAGCTACAGCTCCAAGCCTTCCTTTTTATTTTTTTATTCTGAGATAAGGTCTCAATAAGTCGCTAAATTGCCCAGGCTGGGCTCTACCTTGGCATCCCCTGCCTGGGGCTGGGATGACAGGTGTGCACCACCACGCCCGGCTAAAGCGGCACCATCCTGGGCCTCCGTTAACCACACTGTGGAATGGGTGCGCAGTGGCCCAGAGAGAACCGAACACGGCCGGAGGGGGGCGGCTCCTGGGTCCCCCGTGTGCGCCCCTGTCCCCGCCCCCTTCCGTGCGCACTCACCTGGGGCTCGCCGCCCGCGCGCGCCGCCAGCCCGGGTCCGGCCTCCAGCGTGGCGAGTTGCAGGCGCACGCGGCGCGCTCCGGGCGGCGGGGGCGCGCGGGCGGCCGTACGCGCTCCGCGAATTCCGTGCGCACGGGCCCCTACAGCCGGCGCCGACCAGCGGCGGGAGAGCTTGCGCGCCAGGCGGGCGAGTGCTGAGGGCCGCAGGCCGTAGTCGCGCTCCAGCTCCTGGCGCGAGATCTCGATGTTGCCGGTGTACCAGAAGATCCAGCCAAGCAGGCTCAGGAAGACGAGCAGCGCGCCCGAGTAGATGAGCAGGTCGCCGAAGTCACGGCCGCGCACCTGCAGCTGCGCGAACACGCCGGTCAGCAGCGCCGCCATTCCCGCCACGTCCAGCGCCACGGCCAGCAGCAGCGCCGCGCGACAGCGGCCCAGGCCCGCCGCGGCGGGGGACGCGGGCGCGGGTGGGCACGCGAGCCCCTGCGGGGCGCCCTGCAAGGCGCTGGCCGCCGCCATGGCCGGCGATCCGGGGTGCGGCGGGCGCCCGGGGCGGGGTCAGGGACGGCGCCAGGTGTGCCCGGCGTCCGCGGTCACCTGAGCTGGGCCGGGCACCTGGCGTGCCCGGGCGGGGCTGCCAGTCCTGGTTAAACTTGAGGATATAACCCCAGCACTGTTGGAGGTGGCGCCAGGAGGCTCGCAGGTTCCAGTCCCACCTGGGTAACTCAGTGAGACCCGGCCTGGAGGTGTAGCCCAGTGGTACGTTAGGTTTGGTTCCCGGACTCGCGCCCGCACACACACACCCTTCAGGATGCCGCCAGACACCGTTACTGTTTCGTGCCCTCCTGCCTGGGCCCCATGGTGGGCACAGGTGGGCCTAGAAACCACGACCAGCCAGGGTGGACATGGGGGGCTGAGGCAGTGTGATCGCAAATTCGAGTCCAGTCTGGGCACCTTAGCGAGAGCCTGTCTCAGAGTGAAAAGGCCTGGGGACCTGGCTCGGGGCAAAGGCCCTGCTTCTGTCTCAGCGCCGCGGGGAGGTTCACCAACCGAGGTGGCACGGACGCTCGGCTGTCAAGCGGGGTCCTGGAGACCCGCTGCGCCCCCAGGATGGCCCTCAAGGCAGACAGCAAACTTCCAGGGAGCTTTAGGGGTGACTAGGGGGAACTCGGGGCGAGCGACGGCGAGACGCAGGGAAGAATCCGGGCCAAATGGTGCGGAACCCTTAAAGGGAACTAGGAGCGGTCAATTCTAAGCTCTCCTTCCAGAACTGCGGAGCGAGACCCTGTCTCAAAATGACAAAAACAAAACAAAGCTCTCCTTCCAACACCTCGCCCTGAGGAAACCCACGATCCCTGGGTGAGGTCGCCCACACAGTGCCGTCTGGGTTGTCCCCAGACTCGACTTTAGAGTTTAAAACCCTGGGGAGCAAGCACTGCCAAGGGCTTCCGGGCTTAGCCAAAGGAGTCCCAGTGTGGCCGAATAGGGCCCGAGTGTTTCCGAACAGACCCAAACTTGGGAGGGGAGAACCGGGCGAGATGGCTGCATGCTCCTGGCGCGTTTCCAGGAAGTTCCGAAAAGGTCCAAGCGGGGAAAAGCCGAGAGATTGCGAAGAAAACCGGAAGTATCCGAGCTAGTTGGGAAGGGGGGTGGTGCTAGGATTTAATGGTCCTGGCATTCCCGTGCTCGTTCAAAAAAGTGCTAATTTAGCGCCCAAGGACAGTGCCAGGCGGTGAGTAAGCAGTATGAGACTCGTTGCTGAGAAATAGGTGTCCGTACTTCTTGATACTTCCTTTAGGAAATCTAGCTGAGGAATTCCGAAAACTTCCGAACGGCACACGAAACGGCAGCGTTCCACCACCGGCAATGACTGAACGTTTTCTAAGGTGCCTGAGCTGTACGGAAATAGCCGAATATTGGGCTGGGCAACAGCGAAGGACAAGACCTGGCCGGTTACTTCCGGCGCACGCGCAGAGAGGAAGCGGAAATGCGTGTGCGGTATTAAAGGCGATGTCCCGCCCTTGCGCCTCTCTTTCCGTCTCCGCCCGCTGCAGAGAGAGAGGTGAGTGTGGGTTCGGCGTGGCTGCTGGCGTGCTCACCGCGCGCAGACTCTGACCTCTTTGGTTTCTGTTCTTGACCCGCGGGCGTCTTTAGCGCTCCGCCACCCCGCCGGCTGAAGTGGCGTCTCGTGGGCTCCCCTGGGCCCATCCCACTCTCGCCGCCCCTGAGTTAGGCCCAGGCACTGCCGGCTTTGCTGGCCGGGCGGACCTGCGGCCTGCTCCTCTGACATCCTCGTGCCCATCTCGCAGTAGCCGCCATGTCCGCGCATCTGCAATGGATGGTGGTGCGGAACTGCTCCAGCTTTCTGATCAAGCGGAATAAGCAGACGTACAGCACGGTGAGCGGCCCGGACGCGCGGCCCCGCGGGGGAGGGTCCCGCGGCCGCGGTCTGGCGTCTTCAAGCTCATCCTCTGGCCGTCGTCCCTCTTTCCCAGGAGCCCAATAACCTGAAGGCCCGCAACTCCTTTCGCTACAATGGGCTGATTCACCGCAAGACGGTGGGCGTGGAGCCGGCGGCCGATGGCAAGGGGGTCGTGGTGGTCATGAAGCGGAGATCGGGTGAGCGCGCCCCTTCCCGGCGGGGAGCTGGGTGGTTCCTGTCGGGCGGAGCTTAGTTTTGCCTGGAGGAGCGTCCCCGGGAAGCCGCCTTAGGCTATCTGCCCTAGCCCTGCCAGCCGGGCGGGTCCCCTAACCTGTGTCCTCGGCAGTAAAGCGGACTGAGCCAAGGCGCACTGCACAACTGGGTCCTACAGATGTGTGGACGTTTTCAGACCTAAATCTTTAGGTGTGGTGGCTCAGGCTTGTACTGCATTCCCAGTGCTCTGGAGGCCGAGGCAGGAGGACTGAGGCCAGCCCGATTATTATATAGAGTTCAAGGCGAATCTGAATGGCATAGGGCTGTCTTTGGGCTCTCCCCAAAGTGATTTGTGAGAGGACGTCAGGGAGAAGCGGGGCTCTCATAGGATGCTGTTATCTCCACATTTGTTCTTGCTCTTGTGTGTGTGCTTGGGGGTTACTGGGGTTTGAACCCTGGGCCTTGTCCTGAACTGGAGCCCCAGCTCTCTTTAAGATTTTTATGTTGAAGGCTGGGTGTGGTGGTGCATGCCTGTAATCCCAGTACTGGGGAGGCTGAGGCAGGAGGATCTTTGCGATTTCAAGGCCATCCTGGGCTACAGAGTGAGCTCAAGGACATCCTGGGAAAAAAAAAAAAATTGAGGGAAGGTCTCATTCAGTTGCTCAGGTTGGTCTTGAACTTTCAGATCTTCCTGCCTCAGCCTCCCAGACTACTGAGATTACCAGTTCACACCACCTTGACCAGTTTGAGGAATTGCCTGCTTTTTGATCATGGCAAAAGGAGCCCATATTGGGCCTACTCTGTCATCTCAGCAGCGGATGGTATTTTGCAGTCTCCTGTGCTCCTGCCAGGTTCCAGCCTGTGCCCCAGGGTAGCTGGGCCAAGATGCTGAATCTGGCGACCTGTGGCCTAGATTTAAAGCAGCAGCTCTGCTACATGTGTGGCTTTAAATAAGTCTGTGCTGCTGTCAAGTGGAGGGTGTGACCTGGGGTATTGGCTTAAGTGTATGAAGGGACCATCCAGGGGAGAGGGCGCACAGCGCAAGCACCCTGGCTCTTGGGGTGAGGAGGCTGGGGAGATGCCCTGAAGGCCCCTGACCATTGGCTGAGGAGGATCTCCCTCTTTAGGACAGCGGAAGCCAGCCACCTCCTATGTGCGCACCACCATCAACAAGAATGCACGTGCCACTCTCAGCAGCATCCGCCACATGATCCGAAAGAACAAGTACCGTCCGGACTTGCGCATGGTGAGGGTGGGCCTGGCTTGGTTGGGCTGTGGAGGGCTGGGACCAGGGCCCTCTGCACGCCACTTGAACTCTGCCCTCCCTTGCAGGCTGCCATCCGCAGGGCCAGTGCCATCCTGCGCAGCCAGAAGCCTGTGATGGTGAAGAGGAAGCGGACCCGCCCCACCAAGAGTGCCTGAGCCCTCCTCAGCAATAAAGACCTTTCCTGTGGTCACTGGTCACGTCACAAGCTTGGGATGTCCACTTGCTTGGGTCGGGGAACCACACAGGACTTTAATCAGGAAGGGGTGTCTTCCAGTACCAGCTCTGCAAAACCACTGGGTCCTGGTGCCACACCAGGGTTTGAGTGCTGTGCTGTCTTCGGGATGTGCAGCCAAGGACCTGGGGTAAATGGGGGCTGGGTTCAGAGGAAGACTGGCTATGTAGCCCAGGCTGGTCTCAAATTTGCAATGATCCTCCTGCCTCTCAGCCTCCCCAATGTTGGGATTACAGGCGTGCGCCACTATACCTGGCCAGATGAAGACTTTGGGAGTGAAATACCTTCTGGGTTTCCTGCCTATAAGGCAGGGATAGGTATTTTATGTTGCCCCTGATGTAGTGCTTTGAAGGATTGGTCTGGCCACAAAACAGAAGGCAGAGGGAGCCAGCCCTAGTGTATACATAGTATAACCTAATCCTTTACCCAGGTGGGGGACATCATCCCTGGCAGCCTGGATTTGGGGTGAGTTAATCAGGTTTGCAGTGAAGCCATCACCTAACTGGGTTTTGCCCTGACTCCGCAGCTCCCTTAGTGAAACCAGCAGCTATCACCTGCTTCTGGGCACCTCTAGCTGTTCTCAGGGCAAAAGCCTGAAGGGACAGGTGGCTGCACACAGGATCAAGATGTCAGAACCACTAGCAAGGCAGAGCTGGCATCAGATGACATGGGACCACAGACTGGGCTACACCCAGTTCCCACAAAGGAGCCTATCCTACAAGTACCGTGACCAACCCTTGCCCCTGAGGACAGGTAGTCATCCTGGTCCTCCCTGGGAACCTGCCAAGCACATGCTGCTTTTCCAACTTTATTTAGAAAACCAAATCCAGATCCCAGTGCCCCCCAGCCCACCCAGCCATAATTTAAATAATTTAGAGAAAGGGAGGGCAAGGGCAACAGGAGCACTCTACAGCCGCCGCAGTGCCCGCTTCTTGTCCGTCTTTTTCTTGGCTGCCAGCTTCTTGTCACGCTCCCCTGCATGCTTCTTGGCCATGGGACCCTCAGCCCCGCCTGGGATCCCAGGGGTGGCAGGGTCTGCAGAGGCAGCTGCGGTGGCCCCAGCAGGGTCCCTAGCACTGGGCCCACCTGCACCCCCGTGGATCTCAGTGAGCAGGCGGGCACGGGCTGCGTACTCCTCGTAGTTCTCCAGCAGCAGGCGGCCAGCCTCTTCATTGAGTGCGGACTCCGGGTTTGGGTGGATCAGCAGGCACTTGATGGTCTGCAGAGGGCGGCAGGGTCAGTTTCCTCCTGCTCCCCAGTGCTCCCTGTCGCCCACAGCAGATGCCCCTCAGGAACCAATGCCTGGGCAGGCTGTGTTGGAGAGCCACAGTGGGCACTGGGGATGGTAGGGTGCCCACCAGCTCTAGGGATACCGGAGCCAGAGCTCCAAACCCACAGCTCTGATAACTCCCAGGAGGTAAGGTAGGGAGCCCGGCAACCTGTAGTCACCAGGGGGCAGTGCAGCTAAATCACCTGGGGGACAGCAAAGGTTAGAGGTGTGAGGTCCCAAGGGGGCCCAAGCAGCCAGCCTGAGGCACATGACTGTGACAGTGCTGGCTGCTATGACGTTTGGAAGGTACAGGAATATGCACTGGTGGGTCATTAATTTAGGCTGACATTGCACTCCTGCAATCCTGCCTCTGCCTCCTCCTGAGTGCTGGGATTACTGACAGGTGCCACCTTACCTGGGGACTGGGAGGTGGGGTAGGAAGGCAAGTCTAGGGGGTTCACCCTGGAACTGTCCTCTACTGCCCTGGGTAAGGAAACCCCAACTCACCCATTCCCTATCATCTGCTCCAGAAGCTCACTACAAATTTCCTTTAAACACTTTAAACCAGACATGGTATTTCATGTCTGTAATCCCAGCGCAGGGGAGGCGGAGGCAGGAGGGTTGCCACATATTCAAGGTCAGGGTGGACTACACACTAAGTTCAAAGCCAGCCTGAACTGAAGAAAGCCTGTCTCAAAACCCAAAACCGAAACAGAAAACAAAAAAACCCCACAATGTTTTAAGCTTCTGGGAGGAGCAGAGAAGGCAGGAGGGACCTAACCTTTAAGTAGCCTCTGGAGACCTGGCCTACACCAGAGTGCCCACCTGGGGGACAGCACGTGCTGTGGGATGTGACTGGGATGCTAGCAGCACCTGTACCAGCCCTGACAACCAGAGTATCCTGACAATGCAGAACATCCCTAGGGCCACATTCCCCTTGCCAAGGGACGGGAGTACAGGCAAACAACCTGGAAGAGACAGCCCTATGGCTGCACAAACCTTGTTAATGTTAAAAACCATTGACCTATAGACTTCAAAATCTTTGGTATGCAAAAACAAAAACACTTCCTTAACCAGCACAGCCTGCTAGGCCACTGCCTGGCTGCCCATGCCACCATGCACTGCAGGGCCAGGCCCCCAGGGCCCTGAGCTTTTACAGCCCCTCCCCACTGCCAACACTGCCCGCAGTAGAGGGCAGCTCCTGCTGCACTCACCAGCAGTACGTGCCGGATGCCCAGCTCGGCCGTCCAGTCCCGCTTGAGCACGTTGACACAGATCTCGCCGTTGGCACCCACATTCGGGTGGAAGATCTTGGTCAGGAAGTAGCCCTTAGGTGGGGAGGCAGGGAAGTCCTTCCCCAGCAGAAGTTTCATGCGGAACAGACCCCCAGCATACGGGGTGCCCTCTGGAGTGGAACAAGGGGAGGCCAGGTGAGGGGTGGGGTGAGACTCCCAGCATCCCACAGCACCCCAAAGCCCTCTCCAGTCTGGCTGAGACAGGTGCCCCATCTCACATCCTTTCTTACCAGGTTGGGTGACTTTCTTTCCTGTGGTCCTGGGGGAATGAACCCAGAAGCCAGGCATGCTAGACAAACACTCTACCACTCTGCTGCAACCCTAGCCCCCCTTTTCCCTTTGGCAGTTCAGGGGAGTGAACTCAAGCCCTTGCACTTGGCTCTGAGCTATACCTCCAACCCCTTTTCTGAGGCTGGCCTTTAAACTGCAATTCTCACTGGACGTGGTGGCGCACACCTGTGATGCCAGTACTCAGCAAGGCTAAGTCAGGAGGATCACTGTGAGTTCCAGGCCAGCCTGGGCTACACAGTGAGATACCACTTGAAAAAAAAAAAAAAAAGTGCCATCTCCCACTTCGGCCTCCTGATTACAGATATACACCATGGTGCCTGGCAGGCTGGGGGGGTTCTTGAGGGCAACAGAAGCTGGAGTCACCTGCAGTCACTCTTGTTGACTGAGGACAGGGCAGGGCACCAGCAAAACGTGGCATTCTAGGGGACAGAGGTGGGCGGCGGTGAAGCAATTCCACTGACTTACTATATGGTGAGAGTAACCGACAGTTTCATTTTATGCCAACTGCATTTATATCAGCACCCAACCTCCTGAGAGAGTCCAGCCCAGGGAGGAAGGGACTGTCCTGGAGTGGTGCTGCATTGAAGGGGGGCACTTCTCTGAAGAGTTGACAGTTGACCCTCAACCCCTTCCTTAGGAGATGCCAGGAGAGCTGGGCGTACTTCTGTAATCCCAGCACTTAGGAGACTGAAGCAGGAGGTTTGCTGCAAGTGTGAGGCTAACCTGGGCTACAAAGTTGAGTTCAAGGCCAGTCTGAGGTCCAGAGAAACCCTGTCTCAAAAAGCCAAAACACGAGATCCTGCAGCCCCCTCCTATGTTTCCATCCCCCTGGGTGGTGTCCCCTCTGTTCCAGGTGACTGCCCAGGACATGCCACTTCCAGGAAGCAGGGACCCCAGAGCTATAGACTTGAAAATCTCTAGTATGAAAAAACCACTTTAAACAACACTTTTTAAGCCAGGCATGGTGGTACATGAGTATAATCTCAGCACTGGAGAGGCTGAGGCAGGAGGGCTGCTACAAATTCAAGGCCAAAACAAATAATCTGTCTCTGATCCTGGACTGAAAACAGGTCTTTTCTCCCAGCTCTGGTCTTGCTAGTGGTTCTAACAATCTTGATCCTGTATGCAACATTCTGTCCCTGTCTTGATCCTGTCCCTGCAGGCTTCCAACATTACCTACCTGGCTTTACTTTGCAAAGCTAAGGACAACTAGAGGTTCCAGGCAGCAGGTGGCATCTGCTGGTTTCACTAAGGGGACTGGAAACTCTTCCTGGCTTCCTTCAGCCCAGTGAACAGCTCTCATTTACCCACTTGCTTGGCTCACAAGGAGTCCCACCCACCCCAGGACATCCTGGGGAGCTGCCCCAACTCCTCTCTGAATCCCACAGCACATTGTCATCTGGCTGCTCACCTAGCCTCTAATCCCATCCACCAGGTCAAGAACACTGCAGGAAGCTGTCACATTCCACGGAACTCTGGACTGACCTCTTCTCCAGGCCCCAACAGAGGCCTAGATAAATGTCACTGTGCTTTTTTATCTCTACCTCTACCAAGCGTCTGTCCAGGTCTGCCTGCCTGCCTCAAGTTTTTCTGGGAGTCCTGCCTCCTCATCCTCTGGATCCTCCATCCCAATCTCTCTATGCAGCTAGCTGAATCCTTGCACCTGTCAACTCTTCAGGGAGGTACTACTCCCCAATGAAGCACTCCTCCAGGACAGTCCCCTCCTCCCTGGGCTGGACTCTCTCGGGAAGTTGCGTGCTGACATAAATGCAGTTGGCATAAAATGGAATTCTCGGTCACTCTCACCATACAATAAGTCAGTAGAATTGCTTCACCCCACCTGTGTCCCCTTATCAACAAGAGTGAATGCAGGACAGAGGCTCAGATCACCCGGTCCATCCTCCTGGCCTTACTGACAGCACCTGGAACTCTCCTCCCATGACTTTCTAGCCACACTCAGGTCCAGGGGAGCCACACCCGACAGCCTCACCCTGAGCCTAGGTAAGAGCCCCACTATATGTTCTTTCAAGGCTCACCCTACAGCCACGAGACCGGCCAGCACATGCCCACACCCGCAGGACCACCCTGTAGGGGGTGCCTGGTGTGGCCCACAGCTGGAAGCCAGAACCAGGAAAGGGCCTGCCCCACTCACGCCCTCACTCACCAGGGCCCTCGATGGTGACCTGCAGGTCGGTGAGGTCCTCCTCGTTGGGGAAGACCTTGATGCCATCCGGTGGGTCGGCTGTCAGCGTTGTCACCTCCTTGTACACCAGGCGGATGATGTGGGGGGGCAGGTTCTCCACGTTGGAATTCTGGAAACGACAGGAGACCAGGGTGAGCAGCCCAACAAGGAGGCCGCCCTGGACTGGCCCCTGCAGGTCCTAGGCTGGCGTCATCCCCGGTCTCCGGAGCCCTCAACCAGGCTTCAGGCCGACCAGGCAACAGAAACGGGGAAAGGAGTCCGGGGGACCCAGAGAGTTCCACCACCCCTGAGGAGTTCACACCCGGCCCCCGCCCGCACGAACCGCCTGGATCCAGGAGGTCTGAGGCTCGGCCTGTCCCTCGCCTCACCGACACTTTTCAAAATCACTCTGCAAACGTAGGGTCAGGCCTGGCAGCGGCACCCACGGGCAGGCGCGAGGCGCGCCGAGCCTTCCTGAGGCCCCGCGGGGCTTCCCGGCCCAGGCACCTGCAGGCGGCTCCGGCGCAAGGCCCTAGGGCCCGGCCCTGAAGCCCCAAAAGGGCCCTCAAATCCCTCAGGCCACCCGGAAGAGGCTGTGGACTCCGCCTCCTCCTCCTCCCGAGAGCCCCCGATTGCCGCTCTCGGGCCCAGCCGCCTGCGCTCACCATGACTGCGGCCGGCCGGGGGCGGGTCCCCCCGACCCCCTTCCTGCGTTCTTCGGGCCGCCGGCCGGGGCGGGGGGCCCAACTGCGGCAGCTCGGCCCTGACGAGGCCCGGGCAGCCCCTCTCCCTTCCCTTCTGGCTCCGACGCCCGCCCCGTACCCCGCACCGCACACACAGTTACGCCCGCCTCGGTACCCGGCAGCCCTGAACCGGCCGCGCGCGCACCACGGAGCCTTTATAGCCGCCCTCAGGCCACGCCCCCGCGGCGCGCCTCGATGGTAGACGTCAGCGCGCACGTTCCTCGGCCCTGGGCGCGCTCGTCCTTCTCTTTGCAAACTGCAGGCAGAAACGAGAGAAGTTTGGGAGGGAGACGCTCGGCGGGCTGGCCACAGGCAGTGCACGGCAGCCAGGGAGGGGACACTCGAGAGTGGAGGAAGCGAGAGACTCGAGAGTGGAGGAGAAGGGGGACGGGAGGCGGCGCGGCCGCTGATTGGGCCGTTTGAATGAGACGCCGCCACCGCCCGGCGTACGCATGCGCTTCCTGACGGCGAGGAAGTCGCGCATGGGACCAACGGTTGTTTTGAGGACCGAAGCGGGGCGAGGGGAGGCGGGACTCAGGATTTTAAATGCGTGATGGAAGGCGCTTCGACCAATAGAGATGGCCAGTCGTGATCAGCGGTCACAAGACTCCGGCAGACCAATCCCTGTCATGAAAGGCGGGGTCCGAGAGGAGGCGGGCAGAATTGCTGATTGACCAATGGGGACTCAGCGTAGCGCGGAGGAAACAGTCTCGGGCAATCAAATGACTTGATGTTTTTTGTGTATGCAAATACCTTCCCTACCGTTTGCGTCCCCTCAGCTCCCCCTTGGTGGGGTGGGCAGGAAGGGCCTTTATATTTTTCTAGCAGACGCCATTTTGTGGTGAAAATGACCTTTGACCCTGCTCCTTGTCGCTCATTTCCAAGGACCAGGCGGGATAGTCTTGGATCCTTGGCTGTGACCGCTGGCAGGTCTTCACGTCTTCCTGTGGCAGATGGGATCTGAGGTTCCTTGGGAGGCCGGGGAAGAACACTGGAGGGTCCTGAGGCTTCATTGCTTCTAGCTAGCACCCTCTCCCCACCTCACCTCGCCACATGATTGAACCCAGGGCCCCCACCAGGCTACATCCCAGCCTTTTTACTTTTGAGACAGGGCCTCGCTGAATGGCACAAACTGCCCACTCTTATCCTCCTGCCTCAGCCTCTTACTACACTGCTGGGATTATAGATGGGTGCCAGTGATACCGGAGAAATATAACCCCCAAAGTGTTAGGTGGCAAATGTGCCGAGTTCGTGGCCCCACAACACTGAGGAATGAAGTCGTGAACCTAAGGAAGAAGTTAGGAGAGTTTTATTGGAAATGAGTGGAGAAGAGCCTCTGGATTTCCGGCATGGGTCCCGAATGGGTGGCCACAAAGGACTTTTGTCAGGAGTAATTTATCCAGCAAAATCACAGTGTGGGTACAAAGTGGGTCAAACTGCCATCAACCTATAGGATTATAAGTATAGCTGCTTGGCTAATACTGATTCAATAAGGAAATGAGTCTTGTAGGAAGAGTGCATGCAAAGAACAAGGCATTTTGGGAAGGAATGGGTCCAGATGCCTTGGTTACCCACCTGGGTGACTGATGCCTAGATGGACTCCCTGGACCAGGCAGTGTGACTAACAGTATAATTCCAGTTTACTGCTTATCCTTTACAGAATCCTGTAGGTCTCGCCACTGCATGTTTATCTTGAGGCCTGGCCTTCAGAGGTGCCTCCAGCCACAGTTCTGAGGTCTGTAACTCAGCTGCCTATAATCCTGGGATGCCCAGTTCAGCGAGGCCTTCTCCAGAACTGCCTTGGGGGAAAGATATGGGGGTGAATGGAAAGTGGCTGGCTCAGACCTCAGGGACAATAAGGTGGCCACACAACTGCCTGGAAATGGTGGCCAGAGCTCTAGGGCCAGTTTTTTAGAGATGCCAAGTGGGAGAAGGACCAGAGGCTGAATGTGGCTTCCCTTTGGTCATGCGTACGGGGAATGTCCCCCACCTTGGATGTCTGGACAGGTTGTTGGCCTTCCTAGTCGGGACAGCAGCCTTTTGGGCACAGGACCTTGAGAAGACCCCCAGCCATCAGCTCCCCCCATGGGGCCAGGAGATGTAAAAGAAAGCTTCAACCAGCGCCTGTAATCTCAACACTCTAGGAGGCCAAGGCAGGAGGATTGTGAATTCAAGCCCTGCCTGCATAATTTAGAGGTATAGAGGCTTAACCCTTCTCAAAAAAGTTAAAAAACAAAACGAGGGGGGTATAACTCAGTGCAAAGCCCAGGGTTCAATCCCTCGTACTGTGCCAAAGCCAACACCTACAGCACAACATGAGTCTGCTGACTGGAGTTTGTGGAGAACTGGCTACAGGTGGGCTCTCTGCACACCTGACCTGCAACATTAGCCTCCTGGATGTGGATGACTGCTTAGGCTGCACAGTAAGACCCCTGCGGGGACAAGGGGAACTGCTGGTGAGATTGCGTCCGCCCAGTACACGTGGTGACGACAATGCTCGTGGCTGTTTATCATGTGTGGCACATGCTTTTCTCCTTTCTGTGGTACTGGGGATTGGACCAGGGCCTTCACACTGAGCGACATCCCTGAGCCAGCTTTGAAATTTTAAGACAGGGCTTATTTAAGTCACTAAGGTGCATAGGCTGGGCTCAAAGTTATGATCATCCTGACTCAGCCTCCCAGAGTGCTGGGATGAGAGAGAGGTGTGTACCACTATGAGAGGCTTCTAATTAACTCTTTTCTTTTTCCTTTATCTTTCTTCTGGATAGGGTCTTGCTGTGTAGTTCAGCCTAGCCTTCAACTCACTGTGCAATCTAGGCTGGCCTCAAACTCTGGGCAATTCTGCTCAGCCTCCTGGGTGCTGGCATTATAGGCATATGCCACCACACCTGGCTGGCTTCTAATTTCTCATTTATTTATTCCTCGCAGGTGGATAGGCTACCTGCAAGCCTATGGAGCTGGTCTCCTTGCTGGGGCCCGAAAGTGAGCAGCGGGGTCCCAGTGTCAGGCCAGCACCAGGCCAGCGGGTGCTGAGACAGAGGACAGGGAGCAGTGTGGAGTGCGCCAGGGGCCTCTGAGGAAGATTCCTCTGGGCAGCACCACCTGGGGGGCAGCATCTCTAGCAGAGGGAACTGCAGGGACCGGGCAGGAGGGACAGGAGGGGCACTGAGTAAGCCAGGAGAGAAGTGTGTCCGTGCACCTCACCAGCGCAGAGAGGGAGGCCTGGGAAGCCTGCAGTGCAGGTGGGGTGGGTGGAGAGCAGGGCAGGGGCCAAGGCACCAGGGAGGCTGTGAGCTTGGGCCAGGAGGCCTGTCTTGCAAAGGTGACCCATCCTGCTCGACACTGCAGCTCCAGAAACAGTGGGGGTCAGGTGTCACACAGCCTGAGATCCCAGGAAGTGTGGCTTCTGCATGCAGGTGCAGGTGCAGGTGCAGGTGCAGGTGCAGGTGCAGGTGCAGGGGGCCTGGGCCATAGCTTCATTCATTCACTTTTGCAGCCCTGGCATTGAACCCACGGCCTTCACACTGAGCTCCATCCTTAGCCCTTTATTTTTTGAGATGGGGTTTAAATCAGGAAGTTACCTAGCCTGGGCTGGAATTTGTGATCTTCCTACCTCTCAGGCATTCACCGTCAGGCCTGGCTGACTCCCTACTTGCCAACATAAATCTGAGAGGCCCCATGCCTTTTAAAAACTTTTCCCACTCTGCTGTTTGTTTGTCTTTTTGAGACAGGGTCTCACTATGCAGTTCAGGCTGGCCTTGAGCTCATTTTCTAGGCCAGGCTGGTCTCATACTCGCCACGATCCTCCTGCCTCAGCCTCCCAAGTGCTGGGATTACAGGCGCGCACCACTGCCCTGCTCCCTACTCCTTGGTGAATGACTGCAGTGAGCCTGGGGCCAGCCCCAGCTACACAGTGAGCTCAAGGCCAGCCTGGGCTGCATACGGATGCTGTGTTTCAAACAATAACAATAACAAAAACCCCAACAACCAAAAAAAAAAAAATTAAGCTGGCATGGTGGTGCACACCTGCAATTTCAGCACTCTAGGAAGCTGAGGCAGGAGGATCACAAGTTCAAACCCAGCCTGGGCAACTCAGTGACTTAGCAAGACCATATCTCAGTTTTAAGAAGGGCTGGGGGCTGGGCATGGTGGTGCACCCATGTAATCCCAGCACTCTTGGGAGGCTGAGGCAGGAGGATCATTGCAATTTGGAGACCAACCTGGGCTACAAGGTGAGCTCAAGGCCAGCCTGAGCTGCATAGCGAGACCCTGTCTCAAAGACAGAAAGGGCTGAGGATGGAGCTCAGTGAGAAGGCCCTGAGTTCCATCCCAGCACCCCACCCAGGTCCTGGGGGACACAGGGTCCCACCTCATGCCCCAGGGAGCAGTGGAGGACTCAGGGACTGCTCCTCGACTGACACTGTCACCATCAATGTCACCGTCGTGTCAGGTGCACTAGACTGCCACAGAGGTTCATGGGACCAACAGTCTTTTCACTCCCAAAGGCAGGGACTCTCTTGCTGTCACCTGTCAAAGCCAAAACACACACAGCTCCTCGGTGGGCATGCACAGGAATGCACTTCCAGGCTACCAGGCCTCCTCCAATGGAGATGAGCCACACCCATGAACTTGCAGAAAGTTGTTGGAAGCGGTGTGGTAGCAATCACCTGTGGGCTCTGGTATTGGAAGGACGAGGCAGGAGGATGGTGAGTTTGAGGCCAGCCTAGACAATTAAAGAAGAAAAGCTGGACTCCTAACGCTCCAGTGTTTGGAAAGCAGGTCTGAGTGGATGTGAGCGGGGAAGTCAGGAAGGCCCTCGGGCAGTGTGACCAGTGTCTCAGGAGAGGCCATGGCAGGGGCCATCCAGGATTGCCTCAGCCACCAGGGGCTGCCAGAGAGGCCCGGGCCAACCCCCTTGCCCAGGAAGCAACCAAGCCCTGACACCTTGGATCCCACCGCCAGCCTCCCGGCCCCATCTTGGTGCAGCTCTGGGACACCAACACTCTGGTCATGAGGTTTGGCCACACAAAAGGAGCACACTGCTGGGTCACAGACATGGGCTTAGGAGCTGGGGGTGCAGGGCGCAGGGAGAAGAACCCAAGTTCAAGCCCAGCTTGGGCAACTGAGCAAGACCCTGTCTCAAAATAAATAAAACAAGGGCTGCAGGTGGAGCTCAGTGCAAAGGCCCCGGCTCAATCCCAGTGCTCCTTGTCACCCAGCTTGGGGAACAGCAAGGTGGGGGATCTCTGAGCCCCAGGAAGCTGACCCAGGGACATGCCTCCCTGGCAGCACCTACACTCAGCTACCGTGGGGGCCCATCCTTTCCTGGTAGAAACTCTGGAGACCACAGATCAGGAAATCATCTGTTTATTCCAAAAATACCGAGTTACAGCTCCTCTGCAGCCTGAGCAGGAACGAGGCAGAGCCAGTATTGGAGGGCAGTGTGGGGATGCCAGGGACGGGAGGCGGGGAGTGGGTGTCTTCAGGCCCAGAGCTGCTGCTCTTCTCTCTGCCACAGTCCTCCAGGGTCCCCAGCTGGGTGGCACTCACATGCCACACTGCACAGCTGTGGGGTCTGTGTTTGCACGGGGCAGGGAGGACAGGTGGCCAGGTCCCAGCTCGGGCCTACCAGCACCTCTCCAAACTATGGCTTCTCTGAGGTGAGAGGTCAGGGCGTCCATCAGGTCACCTGTGCCAAGTAATTGAGGACAGATATCCCCAGAGTCCAGGCCGGAGACAGCAGGTGGAGGGGCACACACTGGAACCCCACAATCAGAGCTGCAGAAAGCTGAGTCTTGCAGGGTGCTGAGCAGGGCAGGGACTGCCTGAGCACATTTCAGGGTAGAGGTGCAGTGGGGGTGCAAAGCTGGCCAGGATTTAGCAGGTTGGGGTGACCCCGCCATCCTCCTCTGTATGGTGGCAGCCCAGGCCAGTACATGCCCTGGGCTCCTGACATGGGTGAGCCCAGAGGCCAGTAACTGGGGGGAGTCTTAAGAGGGGGCCCCCACCTCGTCCTGGGGCTGGGGGAGGTGTAGCCCTTTAAGAGTGGGGAGTGCTGCCCTGCAACATGGCTATGTACAGAGCTGGGGACAGACAGCAGGGTGAGCGGTGGGGTCGGCACTGAGCTCCCCCAGCTGCTGGCCAGATCTCTTGAGCAGGTGTGGAGCTGGCCAGCGACTCCTGATTCTGGGGTGGCCCAGGGAATGAAGACAGGGCAGGGGTCAGTGGCGCCTTCCGAGGGCCCAGGAACCCTGGCAGGGATAGGATGCTGTGGTCCACCCTGTCACTGATCCAATGGCCGGGTGAGGGCAGTGACGTCGACAGGAAGGCCTGGGTGCGCTCCCCAGGGCTCTGAGGGAGGCTGGCCGAGGACAAGTCTGGTGGCTGGTCCAGAGCAAGGCAGGAACATGACAGGGGGCCCGAGTGTGGTGGTGTCACTGGAGGCGGGAGGGCTGGCTCTGCCTGTGTCTGTCAGAGCAGTAGGGAGGGCACGTTGTGCTGCCTTCTGGAAGGGATGCCATGCCACCCTAGAGGACAACTAACAGCCTGTCGTGGTGTCTGGTCCTAGGACACCTGGGCTCTGCGAGGTGACCGCACACAGGCGGAGTGTCCCCAGGTCCATGAGGACACACTGGATCTCACAGGTCCTGGGAGGTGATGATGCCGTGGTTGAAATGGACTCTGTGAAATACCACTACTGGTTGCCATGGCTCCTGGGAGGGGGGACACCATGCTCACCGTGGGGCTCTGGAGCTGATGGCATCTCAGCACTGTGGGTGAGGGTGAGATGAGGTGGTGACCCCACGGTCATGGTGGCTCTCAGGGTGCCACAAGTGATCCGTTCTTGTGGATGAGAGCCTTTGTTGTGGTGGTTCTCTAGCTAAGGACACCACTGTTCTCGTGGATGAGGGGCACCATGGTCAGGGTGGATTTCAGTGCAGAGGACATTATGGGTCTCATGGGTGAGGGGGGGTGGCGATGCCAAGGTTGAGTGGACTCTAAGTGGTGATGACACTATTGACCCTCAGGCATCCTGGGACTTGGAGACACTGTGGCTGAGGTGGTCCTGGGAGGTAGAGTCACCTTTGGCTCTTATGGCTCCTGGGGGTGATGACCCTGTTGTTTGGTGGATCCTGGGAAGCAATGGCATCATGACTGTTGATCCTAGGAGGCCGTTCCACCTCTCATGGAGGTGACAGCCCTGGAATGTGACAGCACAGAGCTGACATAGATCTAGGGAGGTCATGACACCATGGCTTCCACGGATCTCTGTAGATGATGGTGATGGTGTTAGGTATCACAGAGGCGGTGACACAATTGGCCCTCACACATCCTGGGACATGAAGACACTTGTGGGAGTGGGTCCTAAGAGCTAAAGACACAGTTGGTTCTATGGCTCCTGGGAGTGGTAACCGTGGTCGTGAAGAATCATGGTTGATGGTGACACTATTGTCATGGTAAATCCTGGAAGAGCATGGAACACTAATCGAGATGGGTCATGGAATCCTGGGAAATGGCATGGTTGACATTTCACCCTGGCCAGGGATACAGCTCAGTGGCACAAGTGCCTGCCTGCCAAGCTCAAGGTCCTGAGTTCAATTTCCAGTACCACAAAGAAAAACATTTCACCCCAAGTGCTACACCATCATGAGTGGGGAACACTGTGTGGAACAGATGACATCACCAGCAAGTCAAGAACAGGTACCCCCAGTGCTCCCCTCCAATAGGAGGCCAGGACTTTGTTGGCAGAGTCGATGCCATCTCTAGGTGTGGCAGAAAGAAGTGACACTAGCCTTTGGGCCACCTGCAAGTCCTAGGCCTCTGGGAGCCTGGCAGGCTGGTGTCCTCCAGGGAGCCAAAGCTGATGGAGGGTACCATTCTTGAGGAGCCTGACATGGGGCAGGACCCAGAGCTCAGCCTCCCTTGAGAGGGCCTGGTAGACACACGTTGTCAGTCCTGTCCCTGGGTCTAGGGAAGGAGCCAGTGAGCCAGGTCACGGTGGCAGAAGGCAGGTGCTCCTGCAGCACTGCTTGAGGAGGACACTGGAGGTGACATGGCTGCCTGAGGGCATCGCCACCACCCCACTATAGACCAACCATCACCTTGGGGAGGCCTCTGGGGCCAGGGCGGCCTCTGGATGCTGGCACGCGTCAGGACAGCACCTTCACCGACACCCTTCCCAGGGTGGGCCTGGGCTCTGCACCCTCCCTCTCAGCACAAAGCACAGCAGCAGTGGTGTCTGCTGCTGCCACCTCCAAGGGGCATCTGGCAGCGACCCTGTGGAAGGGGATTCCCCCGCAGGGTCCCAGAAGCAAGCTGTTGCCTCTGGTGACATCCCAGGAGGAGGCCCGGTCCCTCTGATGGCGTCACAGGGCAAGGCACCTTCTCTGGTGATGGCATCACAGGGGGAAGGGAGGCAGAGTCCTGTGATGGTGGTGTGGAAAGGAGGCCACATCACAGGTGAGGACACAGATGTGGGGCGTTTCCCACGGCATGTCCCCAGGAGATGGCTTTGACTGGAGCAGTGACAGCATTGGGCGGAGGCATTGTCTCCATGGCAGACACAGGAGGAAACCGTTCCTCTGTGAGCACGGCACTCAGAGGCCTTGAGTCAGCAATGACCTCACAGCATAAGACTCGTCTCTGAGGTGACATCAGAGGAAGTGATCTGTGTCTCTGGGGACCAAGTCTCGGGACAAGGCGTTGTTGTCAGTGACACCACAGGAAGGGGTCTTCGTGGTGGTGCCACAGCAAGCGGACACAGCACTAGTGACTCCCGCACAGGCGGCCAGTTCCTCGGCGATGACCGGTGGGAAGGTGGCGTTCTCCCTGCAGTGACCTTGCAAGTCAGGCCCCCGCCCCCGCCGCCTGCACCTCGCGGGTAACCCCCTCCTCGGCGGCGGCGACGTCGGGCAGCAGGGGTCACACGGTCACCTCGTTCTTGCTGGCGGTGCGCAGGTGCTGCGGCAGGTGGTGGCCGGGGATGAACTGCAGCTGCTCCAGGGTGCCCTGGCGCTGGAAGGGTGCGCGGCGCGCCAGCGTCCCCCCGCCCTCAGCGGCCCAGGCGGGCTGCGGGGAGCCGTGCAGCACGTGGTGGTGCAGCGGCGCGTGCAGGCCGGCCGGGGGCAGTGCGTGCAGCGGCGTGGGCGGCCCCGCGGGCCCCAGCAGGAGGTTGGAGTGCGAGGCGGCCAGGCCGGCGCGCGCCGCGGGCTCGGGCGGCAGCGCGGGGCTGCGCGGCGGCGACAGCAGGTGCTCGCGGCTCTGGCGCAGGGCCTCGGGCGATGACAGCAGCAGGTGCTCCTGCGACACCAGGCGCGCGCGCGGCAGCGTGAACTCGTGGCGCGAGCGGCCGCCGTCGCCCAGCAGGTGCTCCTGCGACATAACGCGGCGCGGCTGCGGCGCGGGCGCCAGGCCCAGCGGCTCGGGGCCCCAGGCGTCGGTGCGGTAACCGCCCCCGGTGCCCGGGCGCCGCAGCGCGTGCAGCGGCAGCGTCCCGCGGGGTCCCTCGGTCAGCGGCCGCCGCTTCAGGTACGCGTCGTCCAAGTCCTTCTCGGCTGGGGACGGAGGCAGGGCGCGGGGTCGCCGGCAGCCCGGGCCGCGCTGCACCCCAGGCCCCAGGTGCGATCCCGGAGCCGCCAGGCCGGAGCCAGCTGCACGGAGACTGGGCAGCAACCTGGGAGCCAGCCCCCTCCCTCCTCTGTGCCCCTCCCTCCCCCATGGCTCTGCGCAGCCCTCTTTGGGGCGGGGGAACCAGCTCCTGCGGGGCGCTTCCCGCCCTTCCCCTGCAGCCGCGTCTGTCACACTTGCAGCTGTGACTCCCTGGTGGGCTGCGAAGTCGCTCGGTGGGGAAGGCCCAGCAGTTGGAAGAATGATATAGAATAGTGAAGAAGAGAAAACGCGTTCTGAATCCGTGGGGTCCAGGGATGAGGCTTCGGATGCGTGCGTGGGGGAAGTGGAGGGTGAAGGGACGCGGTGGCGGGGGTCACTTTACAGACTCAGGACTGAGGCAGGCGCAGGGACTTGAGGGCCACTGTTTCATCCTGCCTACTCTTGCAAATGTTTGAAAATATCCATAATAAAAAACTTCAAACTTTTCTGTAATTAAAAAATATGTGTGTATCTCTGGACCTCACAGGCCACGACAGCGTAAGCATTCGTTTTCTCTCGACCTCTCAGTTTAAAGGATTTTTTGTTTGTTTGTTTGTTTGTTTTTTTGGCGGTACTGGGGATCAAACTCAGGATCCTGCGCTTGCTAGGCTTATTCCACTGAGCTATATCCCCAGCCCTAAAGGATTTAGTGGTGTTTTTGTTTTGTTTTGTTTTTGAGACAGGGTCTCACTATGCAGTTCAGGCCGGACTTGAGCTCACTTTGTAGCCCAGGCTGTTCTTGAATTTGCAACAATCCTCCTGCCTCAGCCTCTGAGTGCTGGGATTACAGGCATGCGCCACTACGCCTGGCATCAGTTTAAAGGATTTAAAGTCCATGTCCCTGCCAGCAGTTGATTCAGGGGTGGGCATGACCAAAAACGGGCACCCGGCCTGGGAGTTTGGAGACTGGAGCTCCCTCTATAGCCCAGGGTGGCCTCGAACTCCCAACCCTGTGACCTCAGCCTCCCAAGAGCTAGGTTACACGCACGCACCACCGCGCCAGACTTCGGGAGACAGGCTTTGAGCCCCTAGGTTGAGCTACTGTCCATGGTCCTGACCCCCATCCCGGACCCTGGTCCGTGCTGGGGCCATACCCTCCCATTCCGCAGACTCACCCAGCCTCTTGAGCGAGGAGTACCGGTTCAGCTCTGACTTCACAGCAGCCTCGTAGGAGGGGGGCAGGTGCGAGAGGTTGTGGAAGGACCGGGAGCAGGACAGCGTGGAGTAGTGCAGCGGGGGGCTGGGTGGGGGCACTGCGCGCCAGTCTGCGGCAGAGGGGCCGGGTCAGCCCAGCCTCCTCGCTCAGACCCGGGTTCCAGGCCGGGTTTCCTTGCTCAAACCTGGGGGTCCCGCCTCCTCCCTCAGACCTGGGGTCCAGGCCCGGCTTCCTCCCTCAAGCCCAGTGGTCAGGCCCCAGCCCTGGGGGGCTGGAAATCTGTGGTTTCGGCCCCTCCTTGCCACGGCAGTTCAGGGCTCCCCGCACCCCAGGAGACAGGTTCCACTGGGGAGAAAGACACCTCCCACATGAGGATCTGGCACCTGCCTGTACCCCTTGTCTGCCCTGGATGTGGGGTGCACCCCCGCTCCCCCCACCATCCTGGGGGAAGGGAAAAGACCACTTCCGGCCCCCCTGGAGGGCACTGAGGCTGCGGCAGGAGGCGGCAGAGCCCTCTGCATACCCAGTGTGGCAGCTTGGTGCGTGGGGCTGCTGACGTTGAGGTGCAGGTAGTTGTGGTGCAGGTTATCTGATGGGACCAAGAAGGGAGGCGACGTCACCATCACCGCCGCCCAGGCTGTGCCACCCTGCTGTGTCCACAGGATCCTGGCCCTACCCACTCTCCACCCAGAACCCTGTAGGGCCTCCCAGTGACACCCTGCCATTGGCCTCACAGGAAACAGGCTGTGGCTGCAGGGGGGGGGGGCTCGTGACTTCAGAGGGGGCGGTCCCTGCTCCAGTCCTTGGCCCCTTCTGACCCCCAAGTGTCTACCTCGATCTCAGCCAGCCTGTGGCCTCTGGCCAGCCCACGTCTGCGGTTAGACCCATGCAGCATTACTGCCGACACCCCTTGCTCACCAGCACGCAGGGACAGATGAACCCGGGAATGGCATCTGGCTGGGCTGGTGAGTGCAGTCCCACCTCCGTCCCTCACTCCAGCTGCTCCTTCTCTAAGGTTGCCCCAGCCCACTCCGTGCTGCCCCAGGGCCTTGGCACTTGCTGCTAAGCTGCATGCCCACTGAGCCTCCTGGTCCCCTCTGTCAGAAGGCCTGCTGATCCCTCAAGACGCAGCTCCCATGGCCTCGGCCCCACCAGGCCCAGCTCTGCCCTCTCCGTCTGCCTGCACCACCACCCTGGCCTCCACTTGGCTCCACCCCTTCGCTTCTCCCTGCACGTGGCCTCAGAGACACCCTCCCCCACTGCCAAAGGGGTGCTTGGCGCTGAGCTCCTCCATGGCTCCCCATTCCCCTCGGACAAGGACGCAGCTCCTCTGCTCATCTTGAGTCTGAGGCCTCGGGCATCCACCACCTCCCCGCCTCGGGTCTCCCAGCCACCCGGGGATCCCTTCACCCCAGCCCCTTGCTCAACCACCACTTCCGGGGAAACCGCCTTCCTTCAAGACAGTTGAGGCCCTTTCCGGCCCTGCGGTCAGTGGACTTCACTGTTGTGCTCCAAGCAGGTCCCACGGTCCCGGCCAAGTGCCAAGAGCAGCTGAAAACCCAAGGCTTGGCCAGAGGCTGGGGTCGGGGCCACAACACAGAAGGGCTTGCCCCGGAGGGCCGGGGCAGGGTGGAGCAGCAGCCCTAGTGATGTGTTGGGGCAGGGCACAATCCCAGGGCGGGTCCTGGGGGGCCGGCGCTGAGAGACTCCCACTCACCGAGGTTGGATGGCTTCATGGTGTTGTAGAGGTTTTTGGGTGTCCTGGGGCCCATGCTGTCGGGACCCCCGATCCCTGGGGTCAGGGAGCTGCTTCGGGCTCGGTCCGGGCGGGTCCCAGGCCCCCCCTGGTGCCGCAGAATGTCCACCAGAGCCCTAAGGGTAGAGGGGTGTGGATGGTCAGCAGCCCTGGACAGGCGCAGGGCTTGGCCTCCCAGGCCCCCTGGGGGGAGGCTGTCAGCTAGGCTTTGTTCCCTGCCTTTCCCAAGCCCCTTGCAGGGCCACATGGAGGGTCCCTCCCCTCCCAGGTCATTTGGACTCTGCCCCTTCAGAGGCCCAAGGCAGATCTGGAAGCTGGTCCTATCCTGACAGTAACACACCTGCCACCACGCCCCCCCCCCCCCCCCCCCCCCCCCCCCCCCCCCCCGGCAGACTTGAAGCCTTAGGATCACCAAGATCCCTCCATTTACTGTTTGCTTTATGCCCCTGGGCAGTACTGCCGAGAGCTCAGAGTCCTCACACAAGCAGGAAATCCACCCTGCCTGTTCCCCTCACCTCTGAACCTTCTGGCTGCCCTGGCCCTTTTCAGTCTGGCATAGGCCACTACAGGGCCTTTGCACATAACACCTGCTGGGCCCCCACCCTTCCTGCAGGACCCTGCTCAGAAAGGCCTTCTGAGGCAATGTAGTCCAAATCAGCACTCCCCTGACACCCCCCCCAACAATTTTCACAGCTGTGTTCCTCATCGCAGTTACCCGCATCTAAAATTGCTTATGTACTTGCTGGCTGACTGACCACACCAGCACTATTTCATGAGCTCGCCTCGTATGCCAGGCTTGGCATGAACCAGCTGAGCGCATCTTCATTACAACTCAGTAGGCGGGAACCATTATAGCCCCCACTGTACAGACAAGGAAACTGAGGCACCCAGAGATCTAAGCACCTTGCCGGATGGGCAGACTTGGGCAGAGAACTCAGACCAAAGAGAGGGACTTTAATGTGCTCCTCTGGCTTCCCCAGTTTCTGGCCCAAAGAATGTGCTCAAGAAATAAATATTTGCTGATCGAATCAGGCTTGGGCTCCCCTTCCCATTGCTCAGCAGCCCAGTGGCTTCTGGCCTAGGCAATTCCCGCCCAGCCCACCTCGCTTGGCCACCCTATCGCACCGCCCAGTCCCCTGCGTGCACCTCTCCAACGCACCTGGGCACGTTGATCTCCCGGTGCGCCCTGGGCGCGCGTGACGCCTTGCTGAAGGCCACCTTGGCGCCGACTCCGACGGCCAGGGCGAAGCTGATGACCCCACACACGACATAGGCCGTGCTGCCCCCGGGGCCCTCGCCCCCGCGCCCCCCAGGGCCTCCCGCGCGGCCGCCCTCCAGCCAGCCGGCCTGGCCGGGCCCCAGACCCCCGCCCGCGCCGCCCGCGCCGCCCGCGCCCCCGGCCAGTGGTGGCGGCGTGGTGGCCCAGCGCGGCGTGTCGTAGTTGGAGCAGGACGCCTGCGCCAGGCGCATGTGGCGGTGCTCGCAGCAGAAGCGGTAGTGGCACGTGCCGCAGCAGAAGCGGTAGGAGCCCGTGCTGCAGTTGAAGGTGGCGTCGTACTGGCCCATAACGTCGTAGTAGCCGTGGCACAGTTCGGCCGGAGGGGGGGCGCGCGCCGCCGCGCCCGGGCCGCCCGCGGGCCCGGTCTTGGTACCGTTGGCGCCCGCGCCCGCCGCGCCCCCGCCGCCCGCCAGCGCCCCGGTCAGGCGCCTCAGGTGCGCGAGCAAAGCGGGCAGCGGGCCCGGGGGCGCGGCGCGCGTGGCGTTGGGCGGACGTGCCCCGGCCGGGCCGGCGGCCGAGGCCAGCAGCGCCAGCGTCGCGAACAGCAGCAGGGCCGGCATGGCGCGCGCGGGGGGTCGTCGGGGCCGCCAGGCTGCGCGGGCGGAGAGCAGGGCCTGAGGGGCGGGGCGAAGAGGAGGAAGGAGAGAGCGGAAAGTCGAGCGTCAGTTGGCAGCCGGGTCGCTCAGCCTGGCCCGTGGAACTTGGGGTCGCTTCCTGCTTTGTTAGGGAGCCAGTCCCGTGCCGGCTGGACATTTAGCGCCGTCCACCGGGTGACAGGCGCATCCCCAGCCCCGAGGATTAGCCACTGAAGATGCCTCAGGCCTTCCCAGGGGCGGGCGCCGGTGACCCTGGTTGAGACCCGCTGGTTACACCCTTGCGGTCCCCCGTCCTCAGACGGGTTTTTCCCTTTATCTAGGCATGCACACGTACACGCACACTTGCGCACACACTATCGGATTCAGGAGGGGGCGGGCCTGGCAGCTATTTCCATGGCGACAGTGCCGCCAGGCCAGGCACACCCACCTAGCCACCCTGGGCTGTGCATTGCAGAGGATGCGGACCTCCTTGAAACCCCGCGGGGCTGCCCTGGGCATCCCTCTTCCCCTCCGCAAGGTGAGGACTCCTGCAGCTACCTAGAGGCTTCCCGAGCCTAGCACAGCGCCCCCACCCCGGTGCAGGACGGAGTTCTGGTCAGAGTCTGCAGAGCATCCCGAGAGGGTGTGTGTGTGTGTGTGTGTGTGTGTGTGTGTGTGTGTGTGTGTTACTGAGGCCTGAGCATGGGCCGGGACTCAAGCTGATCTAAATCCCCAGGCCTTTTTAAATTTTCAATTTTTAGATAAGGTCTTGATAAATCACTGTTTCCCAGGCTGGGCTTGAACTTTTGATTCTCCTGCCTCAGCCTCCCAGAGCGCTGGGATGACAGGTGTGCACCTGCATGCCTGCTGTATGCTTTGGTGGTGAGCACTGAGCATCACAGCTGTGATGGTCTGTGGGTTCCTGTGGGTTGACCTCCCTGTGAGGGGGGACAGTCAGGGCCACAAATAAAAATAAAAGTAGCACGCGCTGGCGGTGCTCTGAAGAAGCTGGAGATGTCCCTGAGGGAGCAGTGTGGGTGGGGCCATTCACTCCGGGTGTTCTTTTGTCCCCTTCCACTGTGTGTTTATAGGGACACATGGGCAACAGAACGGCTGGCAGGGGACACAGACAGGGTTATGAGGGTGCTGTGGTCCCTCAGCTCAGTTAGCCCTGCCCTTCCCTAAGCTCCAGCCAAGGACACTGCTGCCTGCTGGTGCCTCCCAGTGAGTATCCCACAGGGATCTAGAAGCAGTTTGGCCCACACTGTGGCTTTCGGTGTATCTTCCTAAAAGTAAATAGAACCAGTCCCTGGGAGACTGAGGCAGAAGGACTGCAACATTAAGCCCAGACTCAGGGAAACATCTCAGGAAAAAATTCAAAAAGGCCTGGAGATGTGGCTCAGTGCAATGGCCTTAGGTTCATTCCAGGCACTACAATCGATCCACTGGGAAAGAAAGGAAGCAAGGGAGGGAGGGAAGAAGGAAGGAAGGAAGGGAGGATGGAAGCAAGCAAGCAAGCAAGCCAGCCGGGGATGTAGCTCAGTGGCATAGGTGCTTGCCTGGCAAGCCTGAGGTCATGAGTTCGATCTCCAGTACAAGAAAGAAAGAAAGAAAGAAAGAAAGAAAGAAAGAAAGAAAGAAAGAAGCAAAACTCCACACACCTACCATCCAGGGGCAATTGACCTCCCTCCTATGTGTAACAGTGGCCCAGCTCCTTCCTGCGGGTCAGCTCTGTGCCACAGTGTCACCTGGCTGACCTCACCCCGAGACCGTCCGAGGCGACATTTGTCTGCCTTTACCCAGCACACAGACGCTCATCCCATGGCGAATGTGGAACCAGTGTGAGGCAGGTGTGCACTCGCACACGCAGCTGCTGAGTGAGGACTCTGGGGTCTCAGGAGCCTTGCCAGTTGCCTGCACCTCGCAGTGTCCAAGCTTCGGGTGAAGGCACCCAGCCGTATGGCAGAGATGGCTGACTCTACGTCACATTCAGGGGTGTGGGTTGGGACATGCAGGGACAAGCCCCTCCTAGGGGTGCAGGTGTGCAGCCATGTGGATTCCCTCACTGACTGAGAGCTGCACCAGCCTGTAATGCTGGCGCTCTCCAGGAGGCTGGGACAGGAGGATTGCAAGTTGGAGTTCCACCTATGTGCAAAGGGGCAGGTTGTGCACTAAACAAGGAGGCCTGGCTGGGAGGGTGAGCTCCACTGCTAACTTCTCCCTGGACAGATGCCAGAAGGGCTGCGTTGAGGAGCCTGCTCAACTCTCAGGTGCCACCTGCCTGTGGGTCCTCCAGTGTGGACTTTGGGGCACTCATGCCCCTTCTGTTCCATGACTCCAGCTAGACTTGGGGACACAAGTCTCCCAGGCTAACAGACATGCACACACACACACACACACACACACACACACACACATGCACACACAGGCAGCCTCTCTGCACCCCTGTGCACACAGCCCCTCCAGGTGGGGGGACTGAGAGCCATCTAGACCAGAAAGACTGCAGGGCAAGTTCTTCCCCTATCTGAAAGACCACACAGACCTACAACCCAGCACGCACACACACAGCGACAGGGGGCGTGGGATGCTGAGGTGGTGCCCAGACACGGCACACAGGGCCACCCATGGCCTGCAGTGCCCCTGCACGTGGATACACAGCTCCCCGACACAGCAGTGGGCTCCACACTCGACCCCAAGCACAGGACTGGCCACCGGGCCCTGCCGCACTGCCGCTGGGTCCTGCTCTCACAAAAGCTCTGTCCAGCAATCGGGGACCTGAGATTCAGGAACGAGGTCAGGGTCCAGACTGGGGGCGCTGCAGGGGAGACGGGGCTGGGTGGCGGGGTGCCCGCGGGGCGGCCCCAAGGAGGCCCCACTGGGAAGAGCAGGGGCGGGCTGTGGGGCCGGACCCACGGAAGAGAACAGGACAGACTCCGAGGTGGTCGGGGCAGCAAGGAGTGAGAGTTGCGGCAGAGGGTGGAGGCCAGGGACAGTGGGCAGGGGCCGTGAGCTGGAGTGGCGCACCTAGGGTGAGAGCTCAGGCATCCCAGTGGTGGCCAGGAGCTAGGAGACCAGAGAGGGGCGGAACCTCTGCTGCGGTGGAGTGGTGGACCGGTGGCGGCAGAGGGGCCGGGATGGCGGTGGTGAGGGGGCGGGGTCCCGGGACTGGGGGCCGCTGCGCAGGTTTGGCGTGAGGGGCAGGCGGGAGACATGCGGAGAGGGAGGAGGGAGAGGCTGGGGTGCCGGGACCTCCCACCGCCGCCGGCCCTGGCCCTGGTCCTGGCCCACCTCCGCGGCGAGCCCCGCGTGTTCCCCGGCCCGGCCCGGGCTGTCATCCCCGGCGCTGCCCGCGGCCCCCGCTCGGGGCGCGGTGGCGGGGGGCGCTGCGGCGGAGCTGTGTGTTCCCAGCGCAAAATAGACTCCGGTTGCCATGGAGACGCGAGCGCCGCGCAGAGACGCAGGCCGGGCTCGGGGTGCGGAGGGGACACCTGCATCCGGAAGGCGGGGGCCGCGGCGCCGACGCCGCCCGCCGGTCCCGGGCTCCTGGGTCCCCGGGGCTAAGACACCGGCTGAGGCCGGCTCTGCGGGGGTCGCGGCGGGTCGGCAGGCCGGGGACTGGGTCCAGACTCGGGGCCGGACGTGCTCGGGTCCCTGCGGCCCGGAGGGGTGCTGGCCGGGGGTCGCGCGGCAGCATTCTAGGAGCGCCAGCATTCTAGGTGGGTCCGGGATGCCCGCGCCTTGGGGCAGCCGGGATGCTCAGCTGCAACTGTCTGTCCTTTCGTGCATCCGTCAGCATGCCTGTCCCCTCCTCCCCCACGCCCTCGTGCCTCAGTTTCCCCTCCGCACCGGGTGCGGTCGCGCTCACCTCGCCTTCCGGACGCTGGCCCTCGGATCGGGGGTGGCGCGTGGGGCCGGCGGGGGAGGCGGCGAGCGCGTGTCTGAGAGCCCGCGGGCCAGGCGTGCGCGCGCCGGCGGGGGCTGTCGGCAGCGTGGGGGACCCCAGCCGCCGAGATCGTGCGTGCAGATGTGGCCGCCACAGCCCTCGCCTGCCTGCGCCGTGCAGGGCTCGGAGTCGGGAGGACCTCCCCCTCCCCACCTGCCGGGGACCCCTTTATCTCCCGCCCGCGGCCTCTGGGACACCCCCAAACCCAATAATGGTTGAGTCCAGAGCCACATCAATGTTTATTCCGCGAGTGTGGGTCCCACCGTCGGTGACACTTCCCCCTCCCTCCCCGCCGCGTGAAGTGGCCCGGAGCCGAGCCCTGCCTCCCCCTCGATCTCAGCCAATTGCCGCCCAACTCCCAGGAGCCTCATTTGCATTTCCTGGAGCAGTTACCCAATAAGAAGACAACCACGCCTCCCTCCCCCAGGGGGCGGTACTCCAGGTGGACTGCACCACTCTTGGGATCCAGGATGGGGGTTGCTTCCACTGAGGTTAAGTTGAGAGCAGGGTTGGCTCCCCTCAAGTCAGGGTCTCGAGTTTATCAGAAAAGGGGGTTCTGGCTTTGGAAGAGGCCCAGCAGCCCGCTGTCCGGGACGGGCTCCTTAATGATGTTCTGGATCTGCAGGGAGAGTTGGGGGGGGTCAAAAGAGTCAAGGGTCCCCATTCCATACAGACAGAGCAAGGCCACCCCTCGATCTCGGCTCCTAATTATGCCGCCAGCCTCGCTCTGGAGTCTTCCCGGGCCTCGCTGTCATCTCTTGTCACCTCGCTGTCACCTGGCCGGCTCTCTTCTCGGTCTGCCCACTGGCTGTGTCCTGGGCATCCCATCCACACCTTTCCATCCATCACTCTTGGGCCATCACCTCCCTGACCCAGCTCAGGGTTGGGCCCTCTACTCCAAGCCATCTAAGCAACTTCGTCTTAGCTGAGCACAAACAGCCGGCCCACTTCATCCACCCAGGGGCCTCACTGAGTTCACCTTCAGGACCAGACCCACTGCCACTCCCTTGGTTGAGTCCCAGCACAGCTTGCTGGGTGCCTCAGGCAGCCTCCGAGCAGAAGTCCCCCTCTTGTCCACACCACCCACTTGGGACCCCCTGCCTCATACTCCCAAGTAGCTGAGATTACAGTGACTCTTTGTAAACTGTGATCTGACCATAACCAGTGTCCCTGTGCCAAACCCCAGTGGCTGCCCATTGCTAAACACCCTGATTTCTGCCAAGTCCTGGCGCTGGCTCCTGCCTGCTTTGGCTCCATGCCGCCCACGGGCTGCCAGCTGTGCAGCTCCTACAGTGAGGCCACTTTTGGCCACCGTCTGGCCTTTGCCCCTCCAGCTGCTCCCTTCTCCAGGAACTTGTGACCGAAGGCTGCTCCCTCCTGTCTTCGAGGTCATGCAGACATTCCTGCTGTTACCCTGCATGTTCCCTCCCAAGCTCCAGGTCAGTGCGCCCTGACCTTCTTGTGGACTGGCTTTTTATGTCCACATGGTGAGGCCAACTCCAGGAGGCCTGGCGCAGCTGCCCTGGGTGGACCATGCAACTGGCACAGTCTAGGTGCCTGATAAGTGCACAGCAGAACGAGGCAGGGAGGGGAAGAGCAGGAACACTGAGCCCCAGCAGGACTCAGCTCCAGGGACCCAGCATGGGGACACAGCCCTCACCTCCTTGAACCGAGGATGGGCAGCGTCACCCACGAGCTGCAGAATGAGCCCCTCACTGGTGGAGAGGAAGGCGCCGCTCTGCCTCATGCGGGCCAGTGCCACCAGCCGGTCCACCTGGCTGCACAGATGAGGCAGTGAGGTGCCCGTGCAACTGTGACAGGACACCAACACCCGGCCCCCACACCCTCAGCCCGGGGACCCTAACCTTCGAGAGGAGCAGGCGTCCACCACCACATGGACCTGCAGCCCCCGGTCCAGCAGGTCAAGTGCTGTGTTCTGGGGTAGGGAGGGGATGAGAAACAGGGGTCCAGAGGAGGGATACCACTTGGGGTCAGACCTCTGGGCTGGGAGTGAGGGATGCTCAGAGAAGGGTGGGCCCAGGTCAGGGTGAGTGCCCAAGCTGGGAAGGGTCTCAGGGGAGGCTGGGGCAGCAAAGGGGGCAAGAGGACCTCACCAGGATGCAGGCCTGCGCCTCGATGCCACAGAGCAGCACGGACTGCACCTGGGGCCGGTGGTCCAGCTCCTGCCTCACGGCAGGTACCATGCTGAAGCAGGTCTTGCTCAGGGCCTGGAGGCCTGTGGCACCCAGTTCTGGCACTGTGGGGCCCAGGCCTTGGGGGTATTGCTCTGTCAGTACAGCCGGGACCTCCAGTAGCCGGGCCACCTGCACAGGGGAGAAGGACAAGGGCTGGCATTGAGGGAGAAGGCCGGGCCTGGGTCCCAGTCTGAAGAAGGCCAGTCCCTACCCTGAGCATCCGTGCAGCCACAGAGACGATCTCCGGGAAGTACACAACGCTGCGGCGGAACTTCTCCTGCATGTCGCATAGGAACAGGATGGACGATCCTGGGAGGATGCGGCCCAGGCCTGGCCTGGCTGCTGCCATTTCTGGGGTGACAGAGGGCAGGGAGGGTGAGGTGGAGAACATCCAGGTGTGTCAGCCTGTGTCCTGTCCCCTGTTCCCTCCACCCCGACCTGATCCTCTTTCCTTCCCATCTCTGCAGCTGGCAGCCTCCTCCTTGGGTGCCTCTGTGTCCACCCCAGGCCCACGGCCGCTTCCCTCCACCAGGCTCGCCCCTCCTGGAGATGCACAGCACCACGCAGTGTCGCAGCTCAGTGTCTCTCTGCCCCTACGTGGGGTGTGGGGTGGCCAGGCCCCAGTCCAGGCTCTCCTAAGGAACAGATAGCTCCCTGGCCCCGGGGGAAACTTAGGCCCAAGCAGTGACAGCTGGCTGGGAGCTGGGATGTGAGAGCCAGGACCACGCCTCCCCTGCCCAGGACCCCCTCCTGCAGAGCCTCAGAGCCTTTCAGTCCGACTCCCCAGGTGGGCGCTGGCTGCTGTGCAGCCTTGGTTGCCCCACCATGAAGCACTGCAGCTGAAGGAAAGGGGTTGCTTAGCTGCATAACAGAGTGGAGCCCCAAACCTCACGCTCCAGGAGAGGGGCCAGCAACAGAGACCACATGGGGCAGCAGCGTCTATGGGAAACACTCAGGGCGGGCCACTCACCCAGGTGGAAGGTAGGGTAGCGAGGGCTGTGGACTGGGCAGGGAGGAATTTGGGGAAACTTAATGGACACAGAATTGCCCCTCAGGGCGATGGAGGTGTCGGAGCTGGGCAGTAGTGGGTGCTGTACAACACCATGAATGTGCTGGATGCCACTTAGCTGTGCATTTTAAATGGTCACAAGCCGGCCTTCGGGCTGGGGCGCGGCCTGTTGTGTGTTAGGACAGATTCCATTGCCGGCAACCCCCATACACACAGAATGTCAGCTTTTAAAAAAAAAATATTTTAAATTAAAAAAGTTTTCTTTTTAATTTTCAGTTATTAAAAAAAAATTCTGGTATTACTAGAGATCGAACCCAAGCCCTCCACATTGAGCTATAGCCCCAGCCCTTACTTTATTTTTTTATTTTGAGATAGGGTCTTACTAATTTGCTCAGGTTGAGCTTGAATTTGAGATCTTCCTGCCTCAGCCCCCCAGAGTGCTGGATTACAATGGTGTACCACCACACCCATCCAAGAGGGTAAGTTTTGTTATATATATTTTATCACAATTAAAAGAAAAAAAACAAAACAAAGAAGGGCTGGGGCTGGTGAAGCCAACTGCTCAGACATTCTTCTACAAAGGAGGAAGCTGAGGTCCAGCAGGGCTGTGATCGGCCACAGCTCTGGCCCGACCCAGGGTGTCCCTGACTCCCTACAGGTCTGTGCTGTGGGTCCCGCAGCTGCATGGCAGGCGCTGTAGCACCAGGCTTCTGTTAATCACCCGAGGCCTCGTGTGCAGCTTGCTCTGCGGGGCTCATGCTCCCTGCATTCCAGAAGGGGCCATCAACTGCAGGGTTTGTTTTTCTAAACTGGGCGGTGAGTACACAGGTGTTTGTTACTAAAACTCAGTACAGCTGCCATAGAAAACGCGTTCTATGTGTAACTGCCTCAACTTTCAAAGCCACAGGTGTTTGTCTGAACATTTTTCTACCTTTTTATTTTTTCCTATGCAGGGGACGAACCTAGGGCCTCAGAGCTGCAGCCCCGGCACAATGGTGAATTTATACCGCGTGAATTTTATCTCTTGGTTTTCTGCGGCGCACTTGCTGGGTGGGAGCCCCGCTTTGAGCCTGCAGGCGGGTGGGCAGCAACAAACCCAGGGGGCGGGGGCCATTCCCAGAGAGATACACACACCCCCTCGGAAGCATCGCCCTGGCAGCGGCTCACGGCTGCCCGACAGAGCTCCTATGGGGCGGGCACAGGGACAGAGAAATCCAGGGTCCATTAGCAGGGTACAGGCCGCCTATGTCCTGGTGAGTCACATCACGGAGTCTTTGCAGTAGGAAAAGTGACAGCGGTCCCTCCAGCAGTAAGGTCAAGTGTTCCCAAGAATGGCCGGGACAGAGTGGTGTGTAGAGAATGCTCCCATTTGTGCCAGGAAAGAGGCGACATGGGAGCTAGGTGTGCTGGTGCACGCCTGTTATCCCAGCCCTATGGGAAGCTGAGGCAGGCGGGTTACAAGTTCAGGCCCAGCCTGGGTAATTCAGGGACTTATTAGTGACACCTGTTTCAAAATAAAAACTAAAAAGGACTGGGATGTCGCTCAGGTGTGAGGGCCCTGGGCTCAATCCCCGGTGTTGAAAACTAAAAGCACAAAGCAGAATTTACATAAGGTCAGGACCCAGCAAACCAGCGTGGGGTGATAGGTCCAGACCGCGGGGACCCTCGGGGCTGGAGGCAGAGGGAGGCGAAGGAAGGAGGATGCAAGGCCGCAGGGCTGTTTATTGCCCCAGGAGGCCCGAGGCACCCGGTCCTCGGCCGGGCTTGCTGGCTGGGGACCTCTGACAAGTTCCTCTGGCTGAGCCTCAGTTTCCCCTCGGAGAAATGGGTTAGAACGCAGGCCTGACGCACAGCCGGCGACCCTCGAGGCTGGGGCGAGGAGCGCCGTTCGCTGCGGGGTGTCTCTGGGTCGCCGCGCACAGCCTCAGTCCCCTCTGCACGCGGGCCGATCAATCCTCCGCAGCAAGCGCGGCGAGCGGGACTCACCGGAAGTACCGGTTCGTGCTAGGTGGCCCCTCGGCAGGTAAGGCTGGGACTCTTGCCGCTCACAGCCCGCTGGGTCTTGGCAGGATCACCTTTTGGGGGCGTCCGGACGCGTGGTCCGCGAGGACGAACAGCCAATCGGCTTTCGCCTCGCATTGCCCCGCCCCCCCCTCGGCCAATCCTCACGCGCCTCTGCCGTGGCTTTAAGGGGCGGTGCCCAAGGGAGTCAGTCCAGAGCTGATTGGTCCACAGCGGGGCGGCCTCGTGTAAGACCAATGGCGAGCCGAGGATGTCGTGAGTGGCGGGCACGGGGGTGGGGAGGGGCGGCGGTTTGGACCACAGCTAGTACCAGCTGGGAGCCGGACACCGCCGGCCCGCCACACCGCCCAGGTTCGCAGGTTGCGGGGCGCGCGCGGGAGGCCGTGCCCCGCTCGGGTAGGCGCTTCTGTCTACAGCAGGCTTACAAAGACACCAGGCGCTTCCGGGAAAGCCTTGGGGCGCGGCCGAGCGAGGACTCGGACTCCCCGCCCGCCCGTGTTCGTGGGCACGGTCGGCGCGGTCTTTATTTTCTTTGCAGTGCGGAGCCGCAGGGCTGCGCGCCGGGGCGCCGCGGGCCGCACTCGCGGGCTAAAGGGCAGAGGAGCGGGCGGGGCCCTGGGCGCGGAGCTCCCTCCTCTGCCCTCCCGCGTGGGTCGGGTGCTGGCATCACGGGGCCGTCCAGTCCTCGAGGGTCCCCTGCGAGCACCAGGCACAAGGTGCCTCCCACGCGCCCTCCCAGCCCCAGGGCAGAGCGCGGGCCGCGGCGCCTCCCTCCGGGGCGTGCAGGGCCGGGGGCAGAGCCTGGCTCGGGGTGGGGTCCGCGGTCAGGGGGTCAGAGGACACCAGGGAACACTCGGGGGGGAGCGCGATGTCATCGAACAAGTCGAGCGGGGAGGCGTCCAGGGCAGCCAGGCTCAGGCCAGGGCTGGTGTGGGGCAGCTCCGTGGGGGCCACGGCACAGGCCACCCCCAGGAAGGGGGAGGGAGAGGGCGGGGGCGGGGGCGGCCTTCGGGGTGGCGGTCTCTGGGCAGGCGCCTCCTGGGAGAGGATGGACAGGGCCAGGCGCTGGGTGGCAGCCTCGATCTTGGTGAACTGCCTGTGGAGAGATGGGTGTTAGCTGGTGACAGCAGAGGGACTCCCCGCCCATCTGGCGCCGCAGGGGGCTGATCCCTCTTTCCAAGCCCGTGTTTCTTTGTGCTGAACTGTCTCCGGGCTCCATTTGCTTGACAGTTTACTGTTTCAGACTCAGTGCATGGGGAAGCGCTGAACATCTGTAGGGGTTATGCACTGCACAAGGCAGCTCATCCAGTGCAGCACTGGGTACTTCGTGACACTGTAGATTATGACCCTGCCCAGCACAACTCTGCTGGTTAAGCCGCCTGCTCCAAGGCTCCAACAGAGTCACACACAAGCCCCAAGTGGAGTGAGCGCAGACACATGAGCAGTGCTTTGCGATTCACTCAAACACAGTTCAGACGTAGTGGTGCACCCTGGCATCCCAGCACTCTGGGAGTGCCCAGCACAAGCTGGGGCTCAGCCTGGGCAACTCGGTGAGACCCCGTTTTAAAATAAAAATTTTAAAAAGCCTAGGACTCTTGAAACAGAGCTAAAGTAGACTTCTTCTGGGGGAGGTGCGGATGTACAGCAGGGCATGGTGCTGCACACCTGTGACCCCAGCCTTCTGGAGGCTGAGGGAGGAGGATTGCAAATTTAAAGACCAGTCAGGACCATTTAGCGAGACCCTGTATCAAGATAATGTATATGTGGCTCACTGCCACGCCCTTGGGTTCCACCCCAGCCTTTTGAACACAGACAGAGACAGCTTCGCTGATCTGTGAGAAGGCAGGACATCGAGGCTTGTTCCTAGATCTGAGTGTTAATTACACTGGCGCATTCCCTCTGGGAAATGGCTGAACTCTATGCTGACTATGTGTGTGAGAGACAGTGTTTTGTGGTAAGTTTCCATAAAAGGCTGGCTTAAATTATATCCGATACTCTGATTCCATGAGGATGAACTACTCAGGCACATGCCTGAAGACCAGCAGCAGTCGGTGGTTTCCCAGGGTGGGGGTGAGGTGTGGCTGGTTGCCCCCTGGGGTGAAGAAGGTGTGTTGGACCAGGGTGTGCAGAAGGCCGTGAATCCTACACTTCAGAGTGGCAAGTCATAGGCCAGGTGTGTTTTCCCACAATTAAAAATTATATCTGAGGCTTCAATAAGCAAATGATACTTAGTGCTTTGAAACTATGTTAGGTTGGGATGGTGGTGTCTGCCTGTAATTCTAGCACTCTGGAAGCTGAGGCAGGAGGACTGCAAGTTCAAGACCAGCCTGGGCTACTCAGTGAGTTCAAGCCACCCTGGTGTACTTAGCAAGACTTTGGTTTTTTTCTTGGTGATGCTTGGGACTGAACCCAGGGCCTTGTGCGTGCAAGGCAAGAGCTCTACCACTGAGACACATCCCCAGCCCCAAGACTTTGTCTCACAAAATAAAAGCAAAGTGGCCAGGGATGCAGCTCAGCAGTACACCACCTGCTTGGTATTCCTGGTACCAAAAATAATAATAAAAGCAAAAAAAATTTATTCCAAGGAAGTTTTTTTGAAGATATTTATCCTTTTATCGACCCAGGGAAAACTTTCGTAAATAGATTCAATGAGAGGTAGGGAGAGAGAGGGAGGGAGACTAACTCAAGAGTCCAAACAACCAAATGCAGTTTCTGATCCTCGATGGAGCCTTAACTTGAACCAGCTGAGAACAGATGGCGCTTAACATTCAGGACTGAGGGCCATGATGTCTGTGGTGTATTTTAAGCTATTTAAGAAAACAGATGAGGGAAATATGCCTGACGTTATCAGCAGGAAAACCCGAGTGATAGCCAGACCGAGTGAATTGTCTGCAGGGGCCATAGAGCCCGGGCCTGGCTGGAGCCCCAGTCTGTGGCTGGGCTGGAGCACGTGTTTTTCTAGCGCTATCCAGGGGAAGGTGAGAAGCTGCTGCTGGGGCTCTGGGGCAGCGACCGGGCCTTTCTGCAGTTTGCAGAGGACCACGATGAGAAGTGGGCGGCACACTGACCTGGCTTCTCAGCGGGGGCAGCACAGGTCCCTGTGGCACACGGAGCCTTTGCAGGGCTGGAGCTGCCTGCACAGTGAGTGGCTGAGGGGACTCGGTGGCCCAGGGCCAGTGGGGTGGGGTAAGAGGGGAACCCTGGGGGGTGCAAAGATGGGAGGGGCACACCAGGAGCCAGAGGGTCACCGGAGCACAGGGCTGGACTCCGGGGAGATGTCTTGCTCTTCCATGCTGGGCATGGCCATGGGGGAGGCATGTTGGCTGGGACTGGCCAGGGCATCTGGTGGGAAGGAGTCTGTGGCGGCAGGGATGGAGTCAAGGGCCTCCCATCTGCTCAGAGCTGGCTCCAAGACCTCTGGGGCTGAGGCTGTGAGCAGGCTGGGAGAGACAAACCATTTACAGAAAAGGGGGCATTGGTTTCCTCATCTTAAAGGTGAGGATGGCAAGGCGCTGGCCTGACTGGTGTGGGAGGTTGGAGTTAATACTCATTGTAAGCAAGCACTAACACATTATGGGTTAATGCAGAAGTGCTTGGGACACTACCTGGCACATATTAAGTGCTGCACAATTATTAGCTATCACCATCACCACCAGCATCACTGCCATTGTTCCTACGATGGGCACCCACATCCTCCTGGGGAAGCTGTGTCCAGGCAGCGTGGACGGTGGTAATGCATGTGGGCTGTGAACACAGACTGCCTGGGTTGTCTTCATCACTAGCTGTGCAGCCTCAGCAGGTCACTGAGCCTCACTGAACCTCCTGGCTGTGATACAGGGACCAAGACAGAGCCTCCAGAGAGATGGGGCTTCCTGGGAGACAAGATAATGCAGCAGACTGACCCAGCCCACAGAACTGTGTGTGTCACTGTCCCCAACCCAGAAGGGAGAGTGCGGGGCGAAGGGTGGGCCAGAGCAGAGGCAGGAGGCCACAGGCTCACCAGAGGGCCAAGCCCCAAGGCGCAATATCAAGGCTCCTGGGAGGGCCCAAGGGCACTGGGGAGCCCTGGGGGGCACTCAGGTCCTGTGGGCTTCCAGCCTGTCAGCCCTGGCCTGACCCTGCAGTGTTTCCCTTCCCACCTGGCCTCCTCCAAGCTATACAGAGCAGCTGCGTGCTTCCTAGGATGAGCCCCTTCCTCCTCCTGCTCCTGCCACTGGCTCTTGGCTGCACCCCCTGACATACACACTTTTCTGCCTCAGGCATCTGGCTGCTTCCCTCACCTCTCTGGGGACAGGACACAGCCCTGCAATGCCACCTCTCCCCAGCATCCCCACCCCACCTCATGCAACCTTTTAACATATGTCATCAGGCAATCCTGCCTCAGCCTCCTGAGTGCTGGGATTATATACAGCACTATATTATATATAGTGTGTGCCAGTCTGTCATATTTTTAAAATTTGGGTAAAATGCATGCATAAAATCCATTATTCTAAACTATGCGGTTAACTCAGTGGCATTTAGTATATTTGCAGTGTTGTGCAATTACCACCTCTAGTTTGAAAACTGCCCATCACCCTAAAAGAAACCCCCTTTCCTGTATCAGCTGGCTCCCTGCCCTGTGAGCCTCTGGCCACAGCCAAGTCTGGGCCTTTTCTCTCTGGCTTCTTGTCCTTGGCCTGGCTTCCCGGTGGCACTGACTCATGGGGAGGTTCATTACCACCCACCCCCTCCAGAGACCCGGGATTCCACCTGCTGTGCTCCCTGAAGGGTCTCCACGCACACAGGAGGTGCTCCGTGAACACAGATGGGAGGCTTTATGGCCAGCTGGCGCAGGGCTCTCACCTGCAGATCTGGTTGTGCAGGAACCTTCGGTGGTTAGGCCTCCTCTTGGCCTGGGGGCGCCGGGGCTGCAGAGCCCGCAGTATGTGCAGGGCCGCCCCACTCACAAAGGTGCACAGCTCGAGGGGGCCGGGCTCTGAGACCCCAGGGCCTGCAGGGGTTCCAGGGTGCATGGCCGAGATGCTCCAGAGTCTTCCCGACACTGCTGGGCAGAAGGCGCCCCAGCCCCTGGGACGGGCACCGCAGATGCGGCCAGGCTGCCAGGTGAGGCTCATATAGGCGGCGGGGGCTTGCGGGCGCCCCAGGTGCCAATTAGTGCATAGCTGGAGCTGGGATATGGGACTGGCGGGGGCGGCGCAGGCAGCGCCTGGAGGCGGCCAATTAAGGGACAAAGGCCAGGCAGCCGCTGTCAACCGCAGCGATTATGTCGAGGACCCTTAATTGGCATCGCGGAGGGACAGGTGCGGGCGGGGAGTGGGTAGCAGGAGTGGTGCTGGGCAGGGTGGGGGGGCGCAGGCTGCTCAGACGTGGCCGCCCAATCCACGCGCTGCAGGCCCAGAGTGTTAGGGGAGGCCAAGGCCCAAGGTGACCACCAGATCCTGAGGTTCACGCTGTGGAAGACCAGGGCCGGGCAGGTGGGGGACCGGGTTCCCTAAGTCGCTTCACCTCACCCGGGGTGCTTGTGGGAGACATGGGATTTCTTTCTTTTTTTGGTTCTGAGGATTGAACCCAGGGCCTTTGCACTGAGCTACATCCCCAGCCCTTTTTCATTTTTAATTTTGTGGAAGGGTCTCTCTTAAGTCACTGAGTTGCCCAGGCGGGACTCAAACTTGCAGTCCTCCTGCCTCAGCCTCCCAGAGTGCTGGAGTGAAGGCTTCTTTATCATCCTTGACCCTGTCACCCTCTGCATGCGTCCTCAGCTCCTTCCCTTCTCTGCGTCTCAGGCCCAGAATTCCGTGGCCAGGGACTGAGGCACAGACCCCAGGTCTCTGGGGCCCTAGAGGGCCAGACTCCGGGCCGGTCGTGACCTCTGCCGGCCCTGCTGGGGTGCGGATCGGCTCCCCTGAAGAGCAGCCCTGAGCTCCTTGCTCCCCAGGGCGGTGCCTGAGACACGGCCTCCAGCTGCTCCACCAGGGGGCAGGCGGTCCTTGGTGCTGGGAGCCAGGTCTGAGTCCCTGGCCTCCAGCCCTCGAGTGAGCGAGTAAGGATCTGCACTTTCAGAGGCGGCAGGCACTCCTCGGCCTCCCTGTCCCCAACCCAGCCTTGCTTGGAATGTGGGGCTGGATGCTTGGGGCTGGATACAGTCATTCAACAAACTTGGACTGAACAGCTATGTGATCCTTTTTTTTTTTTTTCAAGACAGGATCTTCAGCTATGTAGTGCAGGCTGGCCTCAAACTCCTGTGATCCTCCTGCCTCAGCCTCTAGAGGGCTGGAATTACAGGTGTGTGCTACCATGCGCGGTTTGAACAGCTGCTGTGTGCAGAGCAGAGGGTGCAGAGATGAGCAAGACTGTGAGCCATGCTGGACACAGCAGGAGAGGAAGCACCTGCGGGCACAAGGAGGGCACCAAGACAAGAGAGGAGATGAAGCCCAGCAGGGCAGGCTGGCTTTGGAGGCCTGTGCAGGTAAAACTGTCCTGTGGCCTACAGGTCAGGCACCCACTGGGACCCAGGCATGGTGGTGCACACCTGTTATTCCAGAACTCTGGGAGGTTGAGGCAGGAGGATTGCAAATTCAGTTCCACCCTGGGCAATTGAGCAGTTCAGCAAGACCCTGTCTCAAAATAAAAAATAAAAAAGGCCTGAGGATGTAGCTCACTGTGAAGGCCCTGGGTTCCATCCCAGGACCATAAGCAAACAACCAAAAGGCCCAAAGGCATTGCTGGGGCTGCAGCCTGGCCTGCAGTCAGGGTTCTCTCCTGATATTTGGGGAGTCTGTGGAGCATGGGGAGTGTCTGACCCCTGGGCCCCAGCTTAAAGGGCTGGGTGATCACATCTAGCTGAGACCCCTGCATTAGCCAGGGTTCTCCAGGGAGGAAGAGAAGAGGATCTTTAGGGTCTGCTCCTTGCCAGGCGGTGGTTGGATCCAGACAGGGATCAACAGAAGCTGGGTGAGGTGGTGCACTCTGTCATCCCAGCACTCTGGGAGGCTGAGGCAGGAGGATGGCGAGTTTAAACCCAATCTTAGTTACTTTAGTGAGATTGTCTCAAAATAAAAAATTAAAACAACAGCAGCAACAACAACAAAGGCCTGGAAATGTAACTCAGTGTAAAGGTTCTGGGCTCAACCCCCATTGTGGCCAAACAAAACAAGCCAACAGACAGGATGGAGGTGGACAGACAGATGTGTCTGAGCACTCTTCTTGCACAGTTTCAAATAGACACAGGAAACTCCCAAAGTAAACCTATAATCTTAAATCTTGAGCCACTCCGAGTTTTGTGATCAAAACTGCTGCCATACCCTACCCCTCACAGCCACCCACCAGTCTGTCCCCGAGCAGCCGCCTTGGCTGGGCCATCAGGTCGACTGTCACAGCATCACCCAAGTACTTTGTCCCACACCTTTGTTTTATAGGTTAGTCCCCACGCTGGGTGGGGAGACGCCAGAGGTCACCAGGCGCTTCCTCCCCGGGGAGAGGTTAGCGCCGTTCTTGTAAGGCAGGGCAGAGTTGCACGCTGATGCTGCTAAGGTTGTAGAGAGCACAGATCTATCCATGAAACTGTGAAGAAAGAGGGACATTGGTGCTGATTTTGCCTTTGCGCATCAGACTGCAAACATGGGCAGTGTGAAGAATGCTTGGGGAAATTGGACAGGGCATTCAATTTGTTACACAAAAACCTAATCCGGTGGGCATGGGGGTGCTCCCCTGTAATGCCAGCACTCTGAGAGGCTGAGGCAGGAGGACTGTAAATTTGACCAGCCTCAGTCTGCTGAGTCACCCTCCCCAGTATCTTCCAAAAACATTTTCCAGGTGTCCGGCGGGTGCCTGTGACCTCCCCAGTCTAACCAGACAGGACATTGGCTCGAGGGTACAGGCCCTGCCTGGACACAGGCCCCCTGAAAAGTATGCAGTCTCAAATTGGGTGTAGTGGTGCATGCCTGTAGTAACAGCGCTCAGGAGGCTGAGACAGGAGGATTGTGAGACCAGTTCGGGCAATGTAGTAACAACTTGGCTCAGAAAATTAAAAAAAGCAAAAATATGTCGTCTTCCATAGGGGTACAGATACATTGTTTACACAATAGCCCACACTCCCTTCTAAACCCCTTAGAAGCCCCCAAGCCAGTGATGATGAATTTAGAGACCTAGTGCTCAAACTGCACATGAGGTCATCGTCATCTGGGCCACTCCTCCTTTCATGGCTTTTTTTTTTTGTACCAGAAATTGCACTCAGAACTTTGCACTTGACAGGCAGGCACTGTGCTGCTGAGCTATTTCCTGGACCCCAATTTTTTTTTGTACCAGAAATCAAACTCAGGATCCAGTGCTTGCCAGGCAGGCACTGTGCCACTGAGCTATATCCCCGGCCTTGACTTGGGCAGCTTGGCTCTTGAGTGGCAGACAGGCTCGACCCACTGCCCTACCCTGTGGGTGTCCTGCCAGCGCCCAGGACCCCTCTTGGCCAGCTAGTGGGACCTCTACTTCCTGCATGTTTTATCTTTTAAATAAACTGGTTTGCACACTACCTACTCAGTCTGCGGTCTCACTGCTCTCCGAGATTGGCAGGGCTGAGGGCAGAGAGTTCACAGGATCATGTCTTGGGTTCCTTTGTCCTCAGTTTACCTATGGGCCTGGGACCTGGTGATGCTCTTTGAGGGGTAACAGAGGAGTCTGCAGAGGGGGTCGAGGGCTGGTCAGGCACAGCCGTGTGGGGTGTGGGGCGCGGGGCAGACACTCTCATCTCATCCCTGTCTGGCCCTACCGTGGCCGGAGTTTGCTCCATCACTTGCACCCCAGGGGTTCTGAGCAGCCTCTTCAGTGCCAGCCAGCTGCTCAAGGACCCTGACTCCAGGACCTTGGCTCCCCTCCCAGCCCAAGGGGGGATGGTAAAGAGCCAGCCTGTCTGGGCGATACTGCCCCTTCTGGCAGGTAGGGAACGCTGGCAGCTCGGCCTAGTGGTTTTCACCACTGAGGACCCAGAGGGTTGTGGCTGGAGGGGCGGGAGGCTAGCTCCCTAGCCGCAGGCAGGCCTCCTTCCTTCAAAAGCCGAAGCGAAAGCCCTGTTTAGACAGAGCTGGATGATTTTCCCTGCAGGTGTTGTAGACCCAAGACCACAAGGCAGGAGCTGTGCAGAAATCCCAGCCCACCCCGAGCCGCCCCAGTGCCTGAGAGTCTGTGAAAAGTCACCGTTTCAACAAAAGACACTGCCTGCTCCCAATTGGACCCCAAGCAGGCTGTTGGGGTCACTCAGGTGGCAAGGACAGAGAGGTCTCTCCTGTCACAAGCAAAAAGGTAGCTGAGCGAGTGGCGGCAGCCCAGCCTAGTGCAGAAGCATAGTCCTTTCCAGGAGCACTGGGCAGGGATGGGCCGGGGAGACGGACAAGCGGGAAAGCGGCGCCTCCAGGGTGCATGCAGTTGTCGCTAGAAGCCAGATCTCCCCAGAAAAAGGGACCTCAGCTCGCCTCTGCCCCCCCCCCCATACGGAGCTGGTTCATTTTCCCCATCGAAGACTATTTCAGGGCGAGGGGCGCTTTATCGAATGGAATCAAAGGCGCACACACTCGGGGACGGGCACTTGGATGAGACAGGACGGCCCGGGTATGGGGTAGGCATGGTTGGGGGGACCCCACGCGCACGACTTAGAGAGCGTACTCCCCGAGTCTGTCAGGCTACTGCAGCGGGCTGGGTTAGCATGCGAGACATTCACAGAATTTGAAGTTGAGGGGCACGGTACCCAATGGATACCCGGTTGAGGGCCGTTTCTTGAGGGTGGAACTTGTAATCTACAGCGCTGGCAGGTAAGCGCCGGCTCAGGCCCAAGCGACCGGAGAAAGGCAGGGGCCACTGAGGCTCACTGGGTCTTTTGAGACTCGTGAAGTCTGGCGTTGCCTGGAAGGGAGAAAGTAGGCATTCGGAAACCATTTGTGTACTGATGCAGCAGCGGTCCTGAAAGTACGCTGCAAGTGCAACTTTCAGCCGAGCGTGTCCTGTAACCCCAGTCCTCGAGAGGCTGAGACAGGAGGATCGCTGGAGGCCAGCCCGGACTACAAAGGGAGACCCCCCCACACACCCGGGTGACCAGGCCGCTCCTTAGCGCCTAGAGCCAGCGGGGCGCCCCGCCACCCGGTGCCAAGGATCAGGCTCAGGTAACGCCAGAGGCCGTGGGTCAGGGGGCGGGGCCGGGCTGCGGGGTGTACGTGCGTGCGTCACGACGCGGCGGCGACGTCGGGGTTGTGTGCGCGAGCAGCCGCCGATAAAGGTTGGGTGCCTCGCGCCGGGGCCGCCGGGAGGGCGCGCGTCCCCGCCCCTCCCTGGCCTCGCTGCCGCCGCTCCTTGCCGACCCACCTCCCCGTCGGTCCCCGCGGCAAGGCCCGGGGCTCCCCCGGGCCTCCCGACCCGGGCGCAGGTGAGAAACCGGAGGGCGTGCTGGGGGAGGGGCCGGGCCGGAGGGCGGAGTAGTTTGGGAAACGGCGAGCGTGAAACCGGAAGGGGCGCCTTAAAGGGGACGCCGCGCTGTTTGGCCTCCGATTCTGGGGCCCTGCCGCGGCTCCACCTCTTAAAGGGCGAGGGGCTGCGCTTAGAGGGCGTGGCAAGGTGCACCTTTCTCCGGGCTTCCCGCTTTACCCCCCGGGGGGCATTTCCCCGAAGGCCCGGGGCACTTTGCCGGACAACGAGGCAAACTGGAGCCTTGGTCACTCAGCGCGACCCCTGGCTTGTCCGAACGGAGGTGGAGATGGCGTGCGGCGGGCGCATCCTCTTAAAGGGGCCGCGCAGCCTGCTCCAGGCCTGGGGCAGGCCCTCGCCACTCGGGGGCGCGGACGCCTCGGTCTAAGGTGATGCCCGCCTCGCAGAGGCAGTGCAGATCTTTGGGATGATGTCAGTGCCGTACGAGGAGCTGCTCACACTCGAGAGGGAGGCCCGTCTTTTAAAGGAAAATCCCGAACAGCCTGCCCAGAGGGGATGTGCCCCTGACTTCCTCCGGTGTTCACAGCGCACACCCGGGCCCGGTGCCGTGCAGGGGCCGGGGTGCAGCCGTGGACACGGCGAGGGCCCGCCGTGCGGCAACGCTTGTCTCTTGGGGGCGGTGCTGTTCTCCTGGGGTGACACTGAAGGAGAGCACAGAGGGCTTCCAAGGCAAGGCGCAGGCCGCGACTGCCGCCCTGCAGGGGTGTGGGTCGAGCTCAGGGACACTGCCCAACACGGGACAGCAGGGGACCCCTCCGACAGAGAAGGGTGCGCTCCGAGGCCGAGCCCGGGGGTGTCGCGCTCGCCTGTGATAGGCGCGATGGAGAGCGCACGGAGTGCTGGGAGGGCTGTAGAGCCAGGCAGGCGCCGCGGAGGCCTTTCTGAGTGCCTCTCCGGGAAGACTGGGGAGCAGAGGACGTGCAGGGAGGGGCGCAGCCTGTCTTGCTGAGGCAGCGGGACGAGTCAGGAAGGGAGGAGCTGTGGGCCCGGGAAGCCAGAGGCACTGTCCCAGTGGGGACTGCGGCAGGCGTGGGGGGGGGTGCCTTGTCCTCTCTCCTGACAGTCCCTTCGGCTGCCGCGTTGGGAACAGACG
>PVLD010008955.1:0-80343 GCA_004027595.1 Dinomys branickii
CTGGGTTCAATCCCCAGTAACACACACACACACACACACACACACACACACACACACACCGCAAAACTAGGCTTTATCCTTTCTTTTTCCCCTCCTTCCTTCCTCCCTCCCTCCCTGCCTTCCTTCCCTTCTTCCTTTCTCTTTCTCTCTCTTTCTTTCTTGTTTCTCTTTTTTGGGAGACAGGGTCTTGCTATGTACTCCAGAGTAGACTTGAACTCACTATGTAGGCCATGCTGGCCTCCAGCTCACAGTGATCCTCCTGCCTCAGCCTCTCCAGTGCTGAGACCATAGGCATGTGCCACCACACATGGCTGTGGAATATTTTTAAAAGCTGACAGTACTAAAATCTGGTTAGGATTCAGAGTAATAAACCTTACACATTGCCAGTGGGAAGGGAATTTGCTACCAGTACTTTGGAATACAGTTTGGGAACTTCTTAAAAAGTTAAATATAAGCTTACCAGTGACCGGGCAATGCCACTTAGCTACTGTATTCAACCAAAACAACCATGAAGTTAACTTTCTAAAACAGTTTGTAGTCAAATTAGTCAGAAGTTATAGCTGCTTCATTCATAGTTGCCCCGAAGAGGAACACTCAAACACCTACTTCAGTGAGTGAATGGACAGTGTTCCATTCCTATCAGTGAACGCTGCTTGGTAATAAAAAGAGGGACTATTGATACATGCAGTAACCCAGATGAATCTCTGCCATATTATGTAGATTAAAAATGCCACATTTAGCCAGGTGTAGTGGCATATACCACCCTATCACTCAGGGAGGCTGAGGCAGGAGTAGTCCAAGTTTGAGCCTAGCCTGAGCAATTTAGCCACTTATATGCTGTCTCAAAATAAAAAATAAGATGGCTGGGCATGGTAGCACATGCCTATAATCCAGCACTTGGGAGGCTGAGGCAGGAGGATTGTTGTGAGTTCGAGATCACCCTAAGCTACATAGTGAGTTCAAGGCCAGCCTGGACTATATAGCCAGATGTGTCTCCCAAAAAATTAATAAATTAATAAGTTAATAAATTAATTAAAATGGGTTGTTGATATAGCTCATTGTGAAGGCCCTGAGTTCAATCTCCAGTGCCAGAAAAAGTCAGATTCACAAGACTCCACACAGTGTGAGCCTGTGACAAATGAGGCTACAGGTACAGAAACTAGCTAGGCATTTCCAGGGGGGCAGAATACTCACCATACAGAGCACAAAGGAACTTTGGGTGTTGATGAGAATGTTCTATACCTTGACTGGTGGGAGCTGCACAACTGTATGTCTTTGCGAAAACCCATAGAACAATATGTACACTAAAAAGAGTGAAATTTATTTTATATCAACTATACCTCAAATCTACCTATTAAAAATCCTATCAGTCAGGTGTGGTAGTACACGCCTATAATCTCAGTATGCTGGAGGCTGAGACAGGAGGATTACAAGTTCAGACCAAGTCTGGTTAACTTGAGAAGATCCTGGATTCAATTTCCAGTACTCCCTCCAGAAGATATCCTATCAGTAACTACGGTTCCTGAGCATGCAGCTATGTGGTAGATGTGGCAGCCGATGGTTTGCTGCTTTCTGAAATCTCCTTTGCTGAGCTGCAGTTCCCCTGAGAACTGAAAAACAAACCAACTTTCACTTTACAAGTGGACTCAGCCTGCAGTTACCCCTTTTCGGGGCAGGCAACAGAGCAACCTGATGGTGGAGGTAAGGCTTGAACCTGCCCGTGAGCCTGAAGCCAGGAATTGTAGATCACAAATCCGGGTAAAACAGGAAAGAGGAAATTTTTCAAGACGGAGATCACTATGTGGGAGTGATGCAAACGAGACGGCTCAGTCCTCACACCTCCGCCCACGATTAGCAGGGTCTGCAGCATTCACGTTTCACTCTGGACACAGTGACCTCTGTACAGATGACTCCTCCAGAATGAACCCCCTCGTGTTTCAAATTTCATGATTTCACTAGCCACCCAATTTATTTATTTTGCTTTGCTAGTAATATTTAGACCTTTTTATTTATTTAATTTTTATTATGCCATTCTATCCAACATAAAATGAACAATTGCTAAATAATTATAAATTAAAAATTTTTCTTGAAAACCTTTTTATATGAATGAAGGGCCTTTTGGAGCCATCATTTAAGAAGATTTGTCTCCAGTATGAGTTACCTGATGTTGAGTAAGGGCTGAACTCCCACTGACAGCTTTTCCACATTCCTGACACTTACAGGGTTTCTCACTAGCATGGATTTCCTGATCTGCAGCGGGTTAGAAATTCTCACCCATGTGAACTCGCCAGCGCAGAAAGAGGGCTGAGCCTTGGCTGAAGGCTCTGCTCCATCTCTTTCCAGGGGACATGAGGCCGGAGACAGGAACAAAGGCTGGGCCGTATCTGCTTGTATGAAGTTTCTCCCCATGTGAACCCGCTGGTGCTGAGAGAGGGCTGACCTTCGGCTGAAGGCCTTGCCACAGGCACCACACGTGTAGGGCTTCTCCCCGGTGTGAACGCGCTGGTGTAGTGTGAGCTGGGAGCTCTGACTGAAGGCTTTACCGCATGTGGTGCACTCATAGGGCTTCTCGCCCGTGTGTACTCTGCGATGCTGCACGAGGGTACAGCTCCGGCTGAAGGCTTTGCCACATTCACTGCATGTGTAGGGCTTCTCTCCAGTGTGGATCCTTGTGTGTTCTGTAAGGTGAGAGTTGAAGCCAAAGGCTCTACCACATTCTTTACACACATAGGGCTTCTCCCCAGTGTGAACCCTGTGATGGAGGAAAAGACTTGAGCTCTGGCTGAAGACTTTCCCACACTGGCTGCACCCGAAGGGCTTCTCTCCCGTGTGGATCCTCTGGTGCTGGATAAGGCTGGAGCTCCGGCTGAAGGCCTTCCCACACTGACTGCATCCGAAGGGCTTCTCTCCTGTGTGGATCCTCTGGTGCTGAGTTAACTGGGGGCTCTGGCTGAAGGCTTTTCCACAATCCTTACATTTATAAGGTTTCTCTCCTGTGTGGATTATACGATGTTGAATAAGACTTGAGCTTCGACTAAAGGCCTTCCCACATTCACTACACCCAAAGGGTTTTTCTCCAGTGTGAATTCTTTGATGTAAAACGAGGTAGGAATTGAGCCCAAACATTTTTCCACATTCACCACATTTAAATGGTTTATTACCTGTATGAACTCGCCGGTGCAGCGTAAGGCTTGAGCTCTGTGTAAAAGCTCGCCCACATGGACCACACTCAAAAGGCTTTTCCCCAGTATGACTTCTCTGATGGCGGCGTAGGTCTGAATTATATTTGAAGGTTTTGCTGCAAACATCACATTTAAAGACTGTTTCTCTTATTTTATTTCTTTTAAGTCCAACAACATTTTGGTTCAGACTGAAGTATCTATCAAGTGCAGCACACTCCTGGGTTCTCTCTCCTGGAGATTGTTCCTTACACATGACAGATTTCTCTCTAAAAAATGTCTTCAGAAGTTGAGGGGGTTTCTTCAAACTCAGCCCAGCAGACTTTCCCAGGTTCTCTTCTTCCTTTCCTTCATGGTCCCAAGGTTCCTGGGACTCAGGTGCCTGTGAATTAGCCCTTGAGGCCCTTTTTGATAAAAGTTCTGGGGCTTTTACTTCTTCAGAACATCTCTGGTCTAGAATGGATGGTTCCTTCTCGGTCCCCATCTCAGAATCTGTCATGTAAAACACAAATAAATTACTAAAGGAAATCACTCATCAACAATAATCTCCACAGTGTGTTCTACACTTCTGTAAACTATTTTCCAAAAAGACAGATGCTCAGAATTCAGAAGTATCAGAAATAAAGACAGCCCATCATCAGGATGAAAACATTCACATTCATTAGCTATTAAGAGAAGGAGATCCAAATAAATGATGACTTTTCACCTATCAAATCAACAAATTAATCCAGTCAACCATATTGAGAAGGCCAGGCATGTTCTATGTAAGGAATACAACAGGAAGACAAATACAGTCTCTGGTTGCAAGAAGCTTATGTTCTATTTAGGAAGACAGATAAGCAAGTAAATCCTCCATACTAAGGGTTGAACCCAGAGCCTTGCGTTTACTAGACAAACACTCCCCTGCTGAGCTACACCACCTGCCCTTTTTATCTTGTTTTGCTAAGTGACCTAGGCTGAGCACTACAGGTATGCATCACCACACTTGGCTTGACTGACTTTGATTACACCTAGGCCTCATGTCTGCCTCTGCTGACTCGTTTCCTCATCCATCCCAGTGGGAATCTCATTTGTTCCTGGAATCATCAGAATATATAGACTGTACTGGAGCCCATGATCCATTTTTTTTTTTCAGAATAAATCCACATCATAGAGATTTTCTTTTTTCCTTTTTCTTTTTTTTTTTTGAGATAGGATCTCACTATGTAGTTTGGGGTGGCCTTGAACTCCCTATGTAGACCAGACTGGCCTTGAACATGCAGAAATCTTCCTGCCTCAGCCTCCTGGGTGCTGGGATTATAGGCATGCACCACCATACCTGGCTTATACAGCTATACATTCTTTTCAAAGCTTTACTTGTGGGCTGGGGATATAGCTCAGTGGAGTAAGCGCCTGCCTAGCAATCGCAGGGTCCTGAGTTCGATCCCCAGTTCCGCCAAAAAAAAAAAAAATGTAGGGGGCTGGGGATATAGCTCAGTGGAATAAGCGCCTGCCTAGCAAGTGCAGGGTCCTGAGTTCGATCCCCAGTACCGCCTAAAACAAAAAAAAAAACCAGAGCTTTACTTGCAACCTCATATTGATAAGGCAAGAGAGACTCCCTTTTCTATTTTTAACTCCATATTAAGAGAAGTCACTTAAATTTCACTTAAGCTGTAGTTCACCCCAGTTGCCTTGGTTAGCTATCAACTCAGCAGGCCAGAGCCATAAAATGGGAACAGAACAAGCAGGACAAGTTGGGAAGTGGGCTAAAAGTTAAACTGCAATGATCATTTGGAATTTGGTTGTCTGACCTTCTGGGAGAAGTAAACTTTGTGATAATTGTGTGACATTCTTGTAAGATTCCCAAAAATGAGGTAATGGTTACTATGGAAACGTAAAATGTACTTAAGGTGAGACCCAGATCAGCACAGACACCTTCTCTGGCTCTTGGTCAGCCAGCTCCCATAAAGCTTTGTTCATTCCTGCCTTGTTGGTTTTCTTGTGAATGCCTTTGTTGATGAACTTGCTTGCTTAATCAGTATGGTGGCACATGCCAGTTAGTCCAGAGGCTAAGGCAGGAAGACTGTGAGCACAGGCCTAGCTGCAGCAACTTACTGAGACCCTCACTCAAAATAAAGTAATAATAATAACAACAATGAAAAGGGGTGAGGATGTAGTTCACTGGTAGAATGTCCTGGATTTGATCCCCAATGCTAGAAAAAAAAAATCAAGTCCAAGAACTCAAAGATCTCACCATGGCCAGAACAAGATGGTGGTGTGGGAGGCGCAGTGGGGAAGGAACAAATAAGGTGCTAGAAAGAGGTCTTTCTGCTCAATATTGAACTTTCTGCTAAATATTTTATAGATAATAATAGCTGACACTGATGAGAATTGAACAGTAATCTCTGTCGTATTGCTAGAGTAACTATAAATGGATCTTCACACGGAGAGTTGGTACTACATACCAAAAGAATTAATATATTATATATGCTTTGTCCCTAAAATCACTCTTCAAGAATTTATCCTCAGTAGTTATATGCGCAAAGAAGTGACTAATAGGAAGATCACTGAAATGTTCTTCATTATTGTGGGGAACCCAAATGTTCAAAAAATAAGAATAGGCCAGCTGTGGTGAGCACGGCCGTAATCCCAGCACTTGGGAGGCTAGGCAGGAGGAGTGCTGCTAGTTTGTGGCCATCCTGGGCTACATAGAGAGTTCAGTGCCAACATGAACTACATAGCAAGACCCTGTCTCAAAAACGAAAACAAACAAAAAATAAGGGTATAAGTTAACTCAATGATAGACTTGCTTAGCATGCTCAACGTCTTAGTTTTGTCTCAGCACTGTAAGAAAAAACCAATAAAAAAGAAAATGACAACAAACAAAAGCCCTAAAATGGAGGTTTAAAGTAATGACAAACTCCTCATATAATGGAATATCTTTCTGGTATTATAATGATACAATATAAGAATATGTAATTAAAGAAAATATCTGTGATATAAGGTGAGAAATCAGGTTCTAAAATTATATGTACAACATAAAACAAATTTTTTTGAAAATATACAGTAAAGCTAGGCATGGTGATGCACGCCTATAATCCCAGCACTTGAGAGGCTGAGGCAGGAGGATCATTGAGAGTTCTGAGACCAGCTTGGGCTACAAAGTGAACTCAAGGCCTGCCTGAACTGCATAGCAAGACCCTGATTCAAAAAAAAGAAAATATATAGTAAAGTAAGTGGCATTTCTTTCTTAACTGTTTAGTATATGCTGGTGAAACCAACTGGGCTTACCATTCTCTCTGAGAAAAGGTTGTAAGTACTGAGTCAATTTCTTTAATACTAAAAGGATTATGTGTTATGCTTTTCTTATTGCAACCTTGAAAACTATTTTTCTAGAAATCTATACTACATTTTAACTCCATATTAAAAACTTCTGATATACATGTGTTCAAATGTCTTTTTAAGATCTTTAGTATCTGTGTTGATGGTTCATTTTTCTATGTAGTTATATGGTTTTTTTTTCCCCCAAGATCACATGACTTAAAGGTAGGGCCTTCATAGAAAAAGCCAGCTTTTACTCCCAGGCATGTTCTCATCCTCAGACTTTAACGTCATGATTTAGAAGATGCAGATGTCGTTGTTGCCTGTACATTTCTATCAGTGTTCTCGAAAACACTTTAAATTGCTACTTACTTTACACCATAATTATTGGGTTACAACTTACAGCTTTAGCTTATTTGCAGTTTTGGAAGCAGTATATTTTGGTATATGTGCTGCCGAAGTGAGCACATGAAGCAGTATTTTTTGAAAGTTATGGATGTCCCTGATAGCTGCTCAAACCAGGCCCCATTCAGAGATGATCTTGGCAGTTTACAGACTTCCACCTTCCACTGCACCAGGTTCTTTATGGTGTAATCGTCCCTGTGGATGCAGGAGAGCAGGAAGCACTTCCTCTGCTCCTACGTGCAGTTTTGGAGATCCAGCTTTTTTTTTTTTTTGCGGTACTGGGGATCGAACTCAGGACCCTGCGCTTGCTAGGCAAGCGCTTATTCCACTGAGCTATATCCCCAGCCCCGAGATCCAGCATTTTGCAGATCTCCCACATATATCACTGTGATCCATGGAACTTAGTGGTTTAAATGCTCCAGGTGAAGTGCAGGGTGCAAGGTTTTGCTTCTTTGTTTTCATCCTGTTGCTCAGAAAGCACATTGCTATGACCTGTGAGTTCTGAAGTTACAGTAATTTACTAAAAATACTAGAGGAGCCTCAACCTTAAGTCTGGGACAGTGATTTTGGCTTAGTGAGACAGACTGGGTGAGGCAGGTAGGCTTTCGTACACTGCATTCTGCCACTCCTGGAGTGGGCTGTGGAAAGTGCTACAACTGGCAGTGCTTTTGGGAAGCGGGTTTGATGTGGAACGTTTGCACTGCTAATACTGCGGGTTGAAGCAAATCCAGTTCCCTGACTGGGAATGGTGCTGTTCTCTTTGCCATTCTGAATCACTGAGTATCTGGCTGCAGTAGTTCTCTCACTGACAACCTGTTTCACTGCATCATTCCCCCAGGTACTATGTAATAACACAGGGCTTTTCTTGCATCCCGGAATAGTCTTGTTGGGGTCACTTGTGCTCCCACGCATGGGATGGGCTGGAGAAATTTCCTTTCCTCCCATAGCACTGCTGTGGAAATAATTCCATCTCCTTTGAGGTCACTGCCTTCGGTGCCAGTCTGATCGCTCATCAGATACACAACAACTGAAGAAATAACTATTTCAGCATGGTCACTGTTCTGTCTCCGTGGCTTGAAGAAACTTCTCTGCACCTTGTGGTGAGGAGACTGGAAAGTGATGTTGCTCACTCGGGTCACTTCCTGGCCACACCTTAGTAAGTGAAAGGTTGGTGCTAGAACTGGAGTCACCAGCATCAAGCTTGGAAGATTTCTCTCCCCAGGCAGAAATATATAGCTGTGAGTTCATATTTTGTTTTACTAAGAGATTCTTAAATTTCTTCTTGTGACTATCCTGTTCCCACCATCGTATCTATTCTTTTCTGGTCTGAGATATTTAGTTCTGGTTCAATAAATGGTTTAGCGCTTGCCTAGCAAGCGCAGGGTCCTGAGTTCGATCCCCAGTACCGCAAAAAAAACCAAAAAAACAAAAAAAACAAAAAAAACCAAATAAATGGTTTAAGTTCATCTTCATGAACTGAATACACAGATTGCAAATATACTTCTCTTCAAACTGATGTAATGCAACTGCAATTAAAATCCCACCTCTTTCCCCCTTTGGCAAGCTGATTGTAAAATTCATATGGAAATGCAAAGGGTTCTCACTGAAGGCAGACTAGAGATTGGGAAGACTTGTTCTGTTGTATGGCAAGACGTGTGAATCTACTGTACTCCCGACAGTAAGTGGAACATCTGGTGCCTGAGAAGGATGGTGTGCATGCTGCTCACTACACAAGCCCCTTTCTCAAAGTCCCCTGCCTAGGGCCTGCAGCACAGAGCAATGCTTTGAAGTTCCCTCTCAACAAACTCCGGGAAGGCCTGGCTGTGCCGGACCAGTGGACTGCTATGCCCTGTACATGGAGAAGGTATGCCACGGACCTTAACATATACTTTTAATCCCAGCTATTTGGGAGGCGGAGGTGGGAAGATCACAAGTTTGAGGAGGTCAGCGTCACAATTTAGCAAAACCCTTGACTCAAAAGAGCAAAAAAAACCACAAAAACCAAAAAAAAGACCAAATATAGTTAGCTGGAGACCACACATATTTATCCACTTTAAATTTTCATCTTCTGAAAATAGCTAATAATTTTCTTAAAATTTTTGTGTAAATAAGGTTTTAAATTTTTGATACTAAAGATACAAAACACAGCATAAATGAGAAATCTACATGTCTAAGATTGGGATCTCATTACCTGAAATATCAGATTAAAATAAAGAAACTGGGCGTGGTGGCAGTCTGGAGGGGGAGGCAGGAGTATCTCGGCCAGTTAAAGGCCAACCTAGTTTACATAAGGCCAGCCTCGACTACAAAGCAAGACCCTGTCTCAAAAAACAAAAAGGAAAAAGGAAAGTCTCTGGAAAATTCAGTACACTTAAAAGTGACTTTTAGCCAGGCCTGGTGGCACATGCCTATAATCCCAAAAGCAAAAATCAAAGCAAAACAAAAAACTGACTTTTCAAGACTGTGTTAAGGGAACCCTTACTAGGCAACATCAATAGAAAATATAGATGTGGAATTTTTATTTATTTATTTATTTACTTACTTATTTTGCCTTTTTGAGACAAGGTCTTGATATGCAGTTCAGGCCGACCCTGAACTCACTACACAGCCGAGGCTCGCTTGGAACTCATGGTGATCCTTCTACCTCAGCCTCCCAAGTGCTGAGATTATGGGTGTGTGTTACCAGGCCTGGCTTAGATGTGAAACATTTTAATTTACATGAATTCTGAACTTCTAACATTCGAACAGCTGAGAGTGCTTAAATTTCTTTGGTGGGTTCAATAATCCTATCTACACAGGCTCAAGGCATGAATATGCAGTATGAACATGGGTTACGACTGCAATGTGAAGAAATCTTAAAATGTGGTGCTGTTTTACATGGATTCTTATTATAAAAAATCCAAACAGTATTATAAAATAGTGCACACAAACTCTGCTTGTTATCTATGCACTAACTTCTATAAAATTTTTAAAAATTAGAGTTCAATCCTAACCATTGAAAGAGAAATTTTAAAATTCACATATTTTCCTTTCAACAATCATATAAAACTATTTAGTGCTGGGCTCCTCCCCGATGGCTCATATTATTGTAAATTTTGGCTTACAAGTAGATATCTAAGCCTAGCATGATACTGTAATTCCAGTACTCTGGGAGGCTGAGGTAAGAGAATTGAAAGTTAGACCCCAACCTGGGCAACTTAGAAACTTAACAAGACTGTCTTAAAAATAAATAAAAAGGGCTGGAATGTAGAAATGCAAAGGCTCTGAGTTCAACTCCTCCACCCTTACCCCTATACAACACACCTGCAGGCTGTTGACTACTGACATCCTTCTTTGGGAGCAGCTGGCAAGGTAACAGTGGTGGCTGAGGTCACTGGCGGTACCCAAGTGCCCTGCTCACCATCCCTGCAAACAGCTGAAAAAGGCCTGTAGTGGTGTGTGTGTGTGTGTGTGTGTGTGTGTGTGTGTGTGTTGCCAGTAGTGTGAGGATGAGGCTGTCGATGGCACTGTGGTGTCTATGATGTATACACAGGCCACCAGAGCTACCATCAGGGTAGGTCAGAAAACTCAGCCTGCAGTTCCCCTGGTGCCAAACCCTGTCCTCCATGTGTATAAGGACAGCATGCTAGGACAGAGGTTGGGGTCATTGCTCCCCGAGTGGGCATGTGTACCTTCTAAGGCAGAAAAACAACAGCAATGGAATCCCTTGCCTCCCAAGGGACCATATTCAAGCTCTTCTCAAGGGACACAGGCACCTACAGCCTGTTATGGGCACTGTGCCCTTACTCCCATAACTGATGTGAACACCCCCAGAGGGAGGACACCGATTAAGATGTTTCTTCTCAACACCAAGGGAATGTGTCAGGTCAGCCATGGGGAGAAACCCACACTAGAGCAAATCTGCTATCTTCACTCTAGGTGGCTCTGTCTACACACAACAGCCTCATTCTGCTAGAAACAGAAGAGCTAAGGAACATTTTGGTGTTCACTATATAAAATCCTTCCAAATTGGAAAATTTCCATAATTAAATGTTGTGAGAAAGTGCCATAAATTCTAGGTAGTGCAGAACCTGTGCATGATTGACAGCTCATAGTAAGAGAAAAAGTGAGTCAGCTGGCATCACTTGGAAGGTCAGATAATGTCAGGTCCCAAAAGCAAGTTATACTAGGGCAATGGCAAGCAGAAACATCAAAACAACCCCCAGGGGCTGGAGGCAGATTTATTTACATCGACGGGCACTGATTGGGATCATTCCCAGAATATCAGGCCCTGGTCTCTGGTGGTCTAGGGCTTATATGGAATAAGCAAGCAGGAAGTATGAGGTTTTTTGTTTTGTTTTTTTCCTTTGCAGTACTAGGGATTGAACTCAGGACCTTGTCCTTCCCAGGCAGGTGCTTATGCCACTGAGCTATATCCCCAGCCCATCAGGAAGTATGAGGGAGAAGGGCTCGTCAGTTGGGGGCTGGTTTGTACAACGTGCCTCATACTGACCAGCTATGCATCACAGTGACCAGCTGTTTCTAAGAGACAGAAGCAACCGGAACTGGAACAGGAACTATTACCTAGGCAACTAACAAACTGAAGTATACTGGCTGGGAGAGAGCATTTTCTGCTACATTTTCACCCTCTTTTAGTTTCTCTAGCAAATCTTTGCTGGACATATTACATGTGATCTTCTGAGACAAGGATCAACTAGAATTTAAGCCTGTCTGTTCTGTAACACACATTCCTCTGTCAAGGTAGTGAAGGAGTTCATCTGATGTAAGAGCGTGTCCAGTGTGTCTTGGATGCTCATCAAATCTGGGTCAAGTGTTTGATTGATTGTTCTATTTTAGAGCAACCATCCATGGAGTTTAAAGCAAAAAAACACAGCTAGCAGGGGGTGGGGAAGCAAGGACTGCAGTAAGCAACCTGAAAAGACATAAAAATCAAGCAGATTAGATATGGAGCAATCCTGTAAATTATGTCCTCAGGCCTCAGTCATGTGTGGACTGGTCAGTGTGTGCTGTCTCCTCCAAGTAAGCCTTGGAGGAGCTGTCCAGGTAAAATTTTCAGTGGATCCACGGCTGGATTTCTGAAACTTATAGAGGTAGTTAATATGTACCTGGGTTATATGTGTGTGTGGGAAAGCCTACAGATATAGCTGGTTTAACTGGCTACAAGCTGTTTCTGTAGGGTTACGTTTTATTTCTGTGTAATTTATCTATATATCTTTAAATGAGGAGAGTCCACTATAATGCATGAGGTCAAGGCCAGTGTCACAGATGCTGAAGCTTGAGCTGGCAGCAGGAGTATGGGTGTCAGCGCTGCAGCTTGAGCTTGCATAACAAATGGTGGGGCATTTCTGGCTCTCATCTTCCAGGAATACTGGGTAAAATTTTCTGGCTGGGATTGATGTTTTAGTCAACTGGATTTCTGGAAGGGACTTAGGGCCCTGGATCAGATTATTTTGTGTTGTTGGTGGCAGGTTTCCAAACAGCAGTTTTCTGTACAGATAATCTCTGCAGGGGAATTTTGTCCAAAATAGTTTTGTCCGAGGTGATCACAGCACATCTAGCCTGTCAGACTTCATTTCTAATAGAGCTGCTTCCATCTGTAAACAGAGTGTACTCAGCATCTATCAAGGGTCCACCTCTTTTTAGAACAGTTCATCCCAGTACAGCATGTGGCACCTGCACAGTTAGGTCTCAGTCTAAGGTGAGCTTGTCAGATTTCTTGATCAGAGGGACAGTGGCTGATAGAGCCTGGAGGCAAAGCAGGGAAGCCGCCCTTGGAGACCACTGGGTGCTCCCAGGGACTGACAGTCTGGGTAAGCACATAGAAGCAAGGAACTCCAAGAAATTTGTGGAGTTTCTTATAACCAGTTTCTGCCAGATATTGTAGCAGAGCTTTTGTGTCTTTTCAGCGGGCAGCTTGAGTGTTATTAATTAGAAGTGTTTTTTCAAAGAGGAAACAGGTTTTTAAACCCCTGGGAGGTTGAGTCCAGGTCAGTTGGCTTTTGAGTACAGAGGTAGGGTCTTTCCATTTAAAGGTGTAGAAGGGCTGGCTGATAGGAGCCAGTCAAAGGCAGAATAAGGCATTTTTTAGGCCCAGGCAGGTGTACCAGCAGGCTGTGGAGTGGCAGAAGACTGAGGCAATGTGTATGGAGGGCAATCACGGCAGCACTGGCAGCGTGGAGGTCTTGAGCTGGCTTTGCAGGCAGGAGAGGTGCACTGTTTAATGCAGGTGGGGGCTGCCTTGGGACAGAGCTGGATCACCAAAGGGGCATGATTGACATAAGCCCCAGGGGTGACTCCTTTGTCCGCACTTCTGGCTATTCTCTCAAAATTTCAGGGTTATGATCACCAGGCATTGCAGGCTGGTGTAGACACTATTCTTCCTCCCAGGGTGCAGTTACAGTCAGTATCAAGTCCAGGACAGTGGACCCCTCTCTGAGCTCTGCCAGGAGAGCAGTGTGGTGCTGCTCTAAGCCTTTGTAGTCCTCTGTCATATTACAGTCCCATTTTGCTTACACGGGGGGGGGGGGACGGACACGGACTGTGTTCACCCAATTGTCAGCTTAACCGCAGTGGTGGGGACTTTTGGCTTTAACTAGGTTTGGGCCCAATCTAAAGTACAGCGGTGTTCTTCAGTACTAAACAAGGTGAGAAGGAGTCGCTGACAGTACAGAACTGGCAATGGTGGCTTTGCAGCTGGCTGAGCAGCTTGGGGTTGATGAATGTAAGGAGGAGGCAGATCAGATTCAGGGTCTTCAGGCAGAGCAGGACAAAACTTTGCCGGCTTGGGATGAATCTGAGAGCCTCTCAGGTGGCCTTGTGGGTTTGTTGTGATGACCAGGATGGCTTTGTTGTCATGCAGGACACAAGTGCAGGGCCAAAGTAGGAGAGTTTTTAACCCTTTATGGCCATTAAGTCCAAGTGAGCTGGAATTTTATCTCAGGATTTTCCCAGTTGCAGGGGCTTATGGGAACAACTGCATGCGGAGGAAGGTATTTTTAAAATCTAGAACAGTCTATCAGGCTGATGTGTGACTGGATGCTTATTTAAGCTTCCCATGATGTCTGACAGCAGTAGGGGTTGCAGTGAGGCAGCAAGGTTGATGGCCAGGCCCAAAGGCAAGTCTTTAGTTCATATCTTTGGGGTCAGTTTTTAGAACTTCAGGTTGCTATTATCTGTCTCAGGCTGATGCAAGCATCATTCCTCCTTCTGGGTGGCAGTCAAATTGACAGTGCAGCATTAGAGAGGGAGGCTGACCGGCTTGGTGCAAAGGAGATGGTTGCTGCTAACTTGAAGAGGTCTCGTCCCAGAAGCAATATGAGGACTGGCTTATACAGGAATTCACGTTCTATGAGATGTCCTCTCAGGCTGCAAGTCTGTGCCTGGCAGAAGGGGCAAGAGACAAGAGTCCCAGTTGCCCCAGTGATGGTAACTTTTTGACAAAGGAAACTTTGGAAGGCAGAGAGTTCTGTTTGATTATCTATCAAGGAAGTCATGGGTTTGCTCCCAACTTTTGCAATGACCACGGGCTCTTGGGGGCCCAGTTTGATAGAGCTCTGTCTGTCCTATCTATTCAGGCCTGACAGGGCGTGACTCATTTGTCAAGGCTGACAGTCCAATTTCTCCTCAGTCAAAATGCGGAACTCCGAAGGAACTGTTGACAGTCATCTTGGGTGCGTGTTAGATGACATCATCTGACCACGACAGGTATGTAAGCAGAAGGCTTCGGAGGGCCTCTATGGCCAAATGCAGGCGATCGCTAGCTGGAACTGGTTCAGTTGGCTGGAGTTCTCAGGAAGAATGGGCCCCTTTTTTCTTTTTTGGGGGGAGGGGGCGGGATGGAGGGAGCAATTTGATTTCATTTTTAACTCTGTAAAAGCCCCTTTTCCTGCAGCCAGGGACTGTGGGTTTTAACTAATTAGTTCCCATTCCATGTATGTTGTATACCTTGGATGATAATACAATAGACAAAGGGGGGTGCCCCTCAGAGAGAGACCGTTCAGGTGCCCATCCACCTGCCTGCCTCGTGGGGACTTAGCTGCAGCAAAGCTAAGGGGGCGTGGGGCCTCCATTATGTCACATGTTGACTGCCAGGGAACTGCAGCTGAGGGCCCAATCAGCCATTGCGACCTGTGCTTCCCAGTCTTGGTGCCCAGATGCAGCAGCCTATTACACTGTTCATTTTATTCACTTGCACATTTACTGGGCAGGCGCTCAGAGGTTGAACATTCTGACCCCCTTTTCTTGAAGGCGGCCTTAGCTAACAAGCATTCGTCAAGCTCTTCTGCTCGAACTGAGCAGGACTGACAGACTGACTACCTGGGATGCCCCCAGGGGTCTTAGCAGAATCAGGCAGGCAGGCAGACAGATGGCATCCTTTTCCCTTTGGGATCTGATGTGAGCTGCTTGAGCAGGGAGCCAGGAAACCTCCTCCAGACCTCTGAAGGGACTCAAGAAATCTCGAGGGTGCACCTTCCCATCAGGACCTGGAGAAGTCCTTGCTCTATCCACAAGGGCCATAACTGGTGACTAAAGAGGCCAGCACAGTCGGTCTTCCCGGCTGATGCACCAGATGCAATGGCAAGCAGAAACACCGAAACAACACCGAGCGTTTGGAGGCAGATTTATTTACATCGATGGGCACTGACTGGGATCTTTTCCAGAATATCAGGCCCTGATCTCTGGTGGCTTAGGGCTTATATGGGAAAAGCAAGCAGAAAATACAGAGGCAGAATGGCTTGTAAATTATACAACATGCATCACAGTGACCAGCCATTTCTAAAAGACCAGAAGCAACTGGAACTGGAACAGGAACTATTACCTGGGCAACAAACTGAAGTATACTGGCTGGTGGGGAGCATTTTCTGCTACTCTAGCAGTAGTAATAATTTGCTTATATGTAATAAGAACATTAATAGGATGGTACTTTAGCCCATGACACAAATATAAAGAGGTTGTTAATCCTAAATGGATAACACAGAAATAAAATTAGGAGGGCTGGGCATAGTTTAATGGCAGAGCACTTGTCTGGCAGGCCCAACACCCCAGGTTCCATCCTTTGCACCACAAAGGAAAATACAGAAGCTAAAAATAATTTAAAGAAAACGTTAACCCAGGTATGGTGGGGTGGCACATATCTATAATCCCAGCACTCTCGTAGGATAAGACAGAAGGATCATTAATTTGAGTCCAGCCTGGGCAATTTAGTAAGATCCTGCCTCAAAATTAAAATTTAAGCAAGGTAGGGCACTGGAGAGAGTAGTTTGGTGCAAAGCACCTGGGTTCAATCTCCAATACTGCCAAGGGGAATACAATCCAAAAAAGCTATACAAAGGTATACAAATTTGAGTAGTAGCTGGAAAGATAAGCGAGAAGATGAAATTTCTGTGTTACCTCAGTATTTGTTTTCTTGACATGAGTTCCTTTCTTTTTTTTTTTTTTTTTTATAGGAGTCTTTTTGTTGTCAGCGACTGACTATATTAGCCAGCTTTGTGTTACTGTAACAAAATTTTCCCCCGGGCGTGGTGGCGCATGCTTGTAATCTCAGCGCTCAGAAGATGAAGGAGGACTGCCTTGAGTTTGAGACCAGCCTGTACTACATACTGAGACCTTGTCTCCAAAAAAACCGAACTCCTATGTTTCACCTGATCACCCCTCATCTCTCCCTTGCACCCTGCTGACCACAGATATTTTTACTATGTAGTTTTCCCTTTTCAAAAATGTCATAATGGAGGAATAATATATAACATATTTCCCTGAAAATAAGACTAGGTCTTATATTAATTTTTGCTCTAAAAGATGAAACAGAAGTTATTTTCAGGGGATGTCTTATGTTTTCATATAAAACAATCTACATTTACTCAACTACAGTCATGTTATCTTCTTCTGGATAATCATCATAACTTTCCAAAGCCTGAATTCTGGCCTGAATTACTTGTAACTCCACTTCCTGTAGAACCACTGGCTTCAATCTCCCAGGTAAAATAGTAAGGCTATCCTTAAATGAGCACTTCTTGTCCATGTAACCTGCTCATAGTGCATTGACAACACAGCTGTCAGTGAATTTTTCACCCACCTCATGACCTCTTGTAGGCCGGGCTTCACAAAGTCTCCATGAAATCAAGTGTTCATTGAAGACTTACGAGACAGGAATGGTAGCAAAAATGGTGACAGTTAAGAACGATGGTCTACACAAAAATGATGAAAAGCTGCCGGCCCTAAAATTCAGGAAACATTTATTTCATGTGAGTACCCTAAGTACATCCATTACAACACACAATGTATTGAACTATGAAGATTCATATTGTATACAACCTCCTCCTATCATTAGCAAGTGCACAATTTATTCATGCATTATGTCTGTACTCTGACCATTCAGCAATAAGTCTTGGGTTCATCTATTTACATATGTATTTACCTCTTGTTCAAATGTATCCACTTGGGTATTTAAAACTCATTACAGGGCTGGGGATATAGCTCAGTGGAATAAGCGCTTGCCTAGCAAGCGCAGGGTCCTGAGTTCGATCCCCAGTACCGCAAAAAAATAAAATAAAATAAAATAAAACTCATTACAATTTGTAGGATCATTTATTTTAAGTGTTATCACCAATAATATTATTTATAGTTAATTATATATCCATATTATAGTTCAATACATCTATCATATGTTGCAACAGACATACTAAATATGTCTGTCTGGCTGATGATCTTAACTAGGGCTTGGGTTTGACACAGGACTTATATCACTGTTATGGTTTGTGTGTCTGGTTGTCCCCCAAAAGCCTCATGCACTCATGGGGCAGGCTTCTAGAGTTTTTGATTGATTCATGGTCCAATGCTGGGATTATGGGTGTGAGGGCTACACCCACCCTGGGTGGGTAGCCTGCATATAATATAAGGGAAGGAAAGTGTTGCTTTTGATGTCTTCCACTACCATGAACTGTTGCCCTCTGCCATGTGCCACTCTGCCTTGGAGCCAGCCAAGTATGGACTGAAACCTCCACAAACTGTGAGCTAGCTGGGCATGGTGGTTTACGCCTGTAATCCCAGCACTCGGGATGCTGAGGCAGGAGGATCGTTGCAAGTTCGAGACCAACCTGGGCTACAAAGTGAGCTCAATGCCAGCCTGTACTGCATAGGGAGACCCTGTCTCAAAAAATAAAATAAAATAAAATAAAATAAAATAAAATAAAATAAAAACACAAACTGTGAACTAAATAAATCTTTCCTTCCTTAATTTTGGGCATCAGGTATTTTGTTTCAGCAATGAGAAAAAAGCAACCAAGAGTCACAAACGTCCTGAAAAATTATGCAAGAGCTTATTTTCCAGTTAGGTCTTATTTTCAGGGAAATAAGATAGATAGTCTTTTTAGATTGGCTTCTTTCCATTAGTGGTATACAGTGAAGACATCTCCCTGTTTCATCATAATTTGATAAGTTTGTTTCACTTTAAGCCACAATAATATTCCATTAACAGTATGGTACACAGTTTATCCATTTATCTACTGAAGAATATATTGTTTGCTTCCAAGTTTTGGCAATTATATAAAAACTGTTATAGACATCTGGGTACAGGTCTTTATGAGGATGTACATTTTCAGTTCACTTGGACGAATACCAAGAATGAAACTGATAGTTTATAGCATGCGTAGTTGTATAAGACACTGACAAACTGTCTTCCAAAATGGCTCTGCCATCTTGCATTCTGACCAGCAATGACTGAGAGTTACTGTTGCTCCACACCATTAGTACTGGGTGTTGTCAGTATTCTTAACTGGGCATGTACTGATACCTTGATTTGTTAATTTATAATTCCTTAATGACACATTCTGTGGAGTGTGAATCATTTCACATGATTCCTTGCTATCTGTACATCTTCTTTGGCTGGATGTTTGTTTAGGTCTTCTGCCCATTTTAAAATTGGGTTGTTGGGCTGAGGATATAGCTCAGTGGAATAAGTGCCTGCCTAGCAAGCGCAGGGTCCTGAGTTTGATCCCCAGTACCACAAAAAAATAAAATAAAAAAATTTTTAAAAATAAAATTGGGTTGTTTTGTTATTGTGAACTTTTAAATGGTTTTTATATATTTAAGAGTCATTTATTACATTACTTTTGCAAGTATTTTCTCCGCCTATGGATATTCTTCTTGATATTGTCTTTTCCTGAGCAAAAGTTTTAAATTTTAATGAAATCTGAATGGTCATTTATTTGTTCTGTGGATCATCCTGCTGTATCTAAAAAGTCACTGTGAAACCCAAGGCTACTTACTTTTCTCCTATGCTATCATCTAGAACTTTTATAGTTTGATGTTTTGCATTTAGATCTACAACTATCTTGTTACAAACCAAATTGTGCTTTTCCTAATTGATAAACTGAAATCCTCTTAATGGTATTTGGAAAAAGGGTCTTTGTGAGAGAATTAGATGTGATACAGGGTGGTGCCCTCTTGGTAGGATTAGTGCCCTTTTAAGAAGAGATACCAGAGAAACTGCTGTTTCTCTATGTGATAGATTGGCGGGGGCCAAACTATAGGCCCCACAGTCATGAGGCAAATGTTGACTTGCTTCAGGAATAGGAAAGTTTTTGCGGAAGGTTGCAGGCTTCCTGGCTGGGTGAGATGTAGTCTGGTAATCCCAGCACTCCTGAGACAACATAACATCTGCTGAGAACATCATAAAGAAAGCAAGTACCCAGGCATCAGGAAGGATCTTAACTTGTGATGCCAAATTTGTCCCTCACGCTACTACCTTTCTTAACTGCAGTTGCTGATCCAGGAAAAGTACACTACCCTTCCCCTTGTGCTTCGCACTGGCTAATAAAAATGGGCCAGGTAAAGAGGTCTTTGTCTTTACCCAATCTGAGGAACTGACGTCCTGGCCCCTGAACCTACAAATTTCTTTTTCTTTATCCCTCACTGTAATCCCCTGAGCAGGCAACCAAAGGTCTGATCAGCTCTCTCTAAGAAAGTAATCATCTGAAAAACAGGAAGAGACCGCCTCACCAAAAGCTGACAATGTGGCACCTTGATCTTTGATTTCTAGCCTCTAGAGTTCTGAGAAAATATATTTTTGTTATTTAAGTACTGTTTATGGTATTTGTTCTAGCAGCAGCCTATTTTTGTAGAGGGTCCCTACATTTTTTTTTAACATGTGGGTATCCAGTTATTCCAGCACCTTTTGTTGAAAACATCCCAAGTACTCTGGAAGGGTCAGGCAGGAAGAGCACAAGATCAAACCTAGCCTCAAAATATAAAAAGTTAACAAGGACTGGGGGCACAGCTCAGTGAGAAGGTCCTGGATTCAGTCCCCACATAGAATCAGCTGACTATTTGCTTTTATTTCTGGGTTCATTTCCTTTTGACTAATAGCACATTGCCTTGATAACTGTAGCGGGGTAGTTAAACCTTGAAATCAGGTAATATGAGTCCAATTTTGCTGTACTTCAGTAAAGTAGGTTATAGTGGGCCTTTTAGCTTGCCATGTATACTTTAGAATAAGTTTGTTGGTATCCAAAAAATAACTACCCCAAAATAATAACTGTGTTTCTGTGGAATCTACAGATCAAATTGGGAAGAACAGACATCTTGATAGCATTGAATAGTCCTATCCAGGTGTGTAGTTTTCTTCTTTCCTTTCTATCCTTTTCAAATCAGAGTTTGACTATTCTTCTGCATAGATTTTGTACGTATTTTGTGACTTATACCTAATGGTTTCATTTTGTAAACAGTAATGATTTTAATTTCAAATTGCACTTGTTCATTGTTGGTACAAAGGACACTGATTAAGTTCCGTATATTAGCATATTAGTCTTCTATCCTATAACTTTGCTATAGTCACTTGGTTTCTGAAGTCTTTTTTTTTTAAGCCAGATGTAGTCACACACCTATAATCTCAGCACGCATGAGGCTGAGGGAGGGGAACCACTGTCAGTTTGAGGCTAGCTTGGGCTATATAGTGAATTCAAGGCCAGTCTGGACTACATAGCAAGACCTTGTCTCAAAAAGCCAAAAAAAAAAAAAAAAGCAAGAAAAAGTGTTTTTCTTTATTCATTCAGATTGTGCACATACACAATCATGTCATCTGTAGTTTTATTTCTCCTTTATCAAGGTGTAATATCTTTTACCTCTTTTTCTTTGTGGGTTTTTTTTTTTTGGACACAAGGTTTTGCTATGTAATCCAGGCTGGCCTCAAACTTAGTGATCTTCTTGCCTCAGCCTCTTGGTTGCTGGGATTATAGGCATGTACCCCCATGCCTGGCCCTTGACTTTTTTTTTTTTTTTTTCTTTTTTGATAGGGTCTTCTTATGTAGTTCAGCTTGGCCTTGAACTCACTATGTAGCCCAGGCTGGCCTTGAACTCACAGCAATCCTCCTGCTTCGGCCTCCCAAGTGCTGAGATTATAGGGATGTGCCATCTGGCCTTATTTCCTTTTCTTGATTAACTCCTTGTCTAGGATGTCCTACATATTGTTAAAAAGTAGTGGTGAAAAAAAAAAAGTAGTAGTGAGAGAAGATAGCCTTGCCTTGCTTCTTATGTTAGAAAGCTTTGAGTTTATCAGTAAGTATGTTAGTTTTTTTGTAGGTGTTCTTTATCAGGTTGAGGAACTCTCTACACCTAGCTTGTTGAGATTTTGATTTTTAAGTCATAAAAGAATGTTGGATTTTGTTAAGTGCTTTTGCTCTATTAATATGATTATGTGATTTTTTCTTCTTTAGTCTGTTGACTTGTTGAGTTATATTCATTGATTTTCTAATGTTGAATCAGCCTTGCATATCTGGGATAAATTCAACTTGGGATGTATATACACTGTTGAATTTGATTTGCTAATATTTTGTTAAGGACTTTTGCAGCTATCTTTGTGAAAGGTGTTATTTGTGGCTTTCCTTTCCTTGTAATATCTAAGTTTGCTGTTAGGGTATCTTAGTTACTTTTTTACTGCTATGACAAAATACTTCACACCCACAAGTTAAAGGAGGAAATGTTTATTCTGGCTCACAGTTGGTAGTGGATCTGTCCACAGACAGGTGGCTCTACACCAAGGTGGCATGACAGAGAAGAAACAGATCACGGCACAGCAGACAGGAAGTGGCCCTATATCCTTCTTTCCCTTTTTATTCTATCCAGGCTATGCACCTATTGGTTGGGGCCACCCATACCCAAGGTGAGTCTTCCCTCTTCAGTAAATCCATCACCCACACCTAGAACTATGCTAAACCAATCAGTGAACCAATCCAGTTTCACACACCCATGATCTAGTCAACTGGCAAAGCCCCACCTATGAGTACATGAGGCTTTGGGGGAGGGACAACTAGATCTAAACTCTAACATAGGGCAATGTTAGTGTTATAGAATGAGCTAGGAAATATTCCCTCGGCTCCTGTTTTCTAAAATAAATTACAGAAAACTCATATAATTTTCTCCTTTGTCCAAATTCACAAGTGAACCCACCTGAGCCAAGTAAATTCTGGTTTGAAAGATTATGAGTTATTGATTCAATTTTTAAAATAGATACAGGTCTATTCAAATTGGTTTTTTGTGTGAGTTTTGGGAAATTGCAACTTCCAGGGAATTGGTTCATTTAATCAAAGATACAAAATCTGTGGGCAAAGAGATATTCATAATATTGCTTTATTATCTTTTAAATGTCCATGCCTATAGTGATGCCCATTTCCATGTCTATTCTCTTTTTCTTAGTCTCGCTAAGGCTTACGAACTTCATTGATGCTTTCAAAGGACCAAATTTTAGTTCTGTTTACATTGTCTATTGATTTCCTGTTTTAAATTTCACTGAATTGTGCTCTAGTTTTTAATACTTTTTCTACTTAAATTTGGTCTTAAGTTTTATTACTTTTTTGCCTTTGTAAAGGAGAAATTTAGAATATTGATTTTTGATCTTCCTTCTTTTCCAATATATGTATTCAATAACACAAATGCTTCTCTAGGCACTACTTTCACTGCACTCTATAAATTTTGACAAGTGGTACTTTCACTTACATGTAATTCAAAATATTGTCTTGAGATTTCTTCTTTGACCCATGTTATTTACAAGTGTTATTTACTATACAGGTATCTTCAGATTTTTCCATGAATCTTTCTGTTACTGATTTCTAGGTTTGTACCCTTGTGATGCAAGAGCAAACATTGTGTTCAAGAGTGTGTTGGGCTCAGGATGTCATTTATCTTGGTGAATGTTTCATGTGAGCTTGAGACTAGTTACAAAAGAATGTATCATCTGCTGTTGTTGGGTGAAGCAATGTAGATATGTCAATAGACACCCATTCTACCCAGTTAATTGATGGTATTGGTGAGTTTAATTCTGTCCTTAGACTTTCTGCCTATTGGATATGTCATTCACTCATTCATTCATTCACTTACTCACTTACGCATTCACTCAGCTTGACTGGGGTTTGAATCTAAGGTCTTCAAGTGTAACTATAACCCATTGTCCTGCCAAGATTTTTGCTTTTGTTTTTGTGCTTCATTTTGTTTGACAGAAGGTCTCCACCAACTTACTAAGTTGTTGAGGGTGAGCTCAAAGTCTCAGTCCTTCTACTCAGCCTCTCCAAGGGCTTGGGTTACAGGCATACACCACCACGCCTGGCTTGGAATATCCATTTATGGTAATAGCAGATTTATCTATTTCTCCTTGCAAGTGTTTGCCTTAAGTATTTTGGTGCTGCTGCAAGCCGCATACACAGCAGGGGTTGTTTCTGGAATGTTAACCCATTTATCATTATGTTCTTCTTCTCTTGGTAACTTCCTTGCTCTTAAATCTACAGCATCAGAAAATAATAAGTATTTCCTCTTCTTTTTGATTATTCTTAGTATCTTTCTCCATGACTTCTTCTTTTGAGTTTTAAAAATAATCTTTATTATTTTTTTAAAAGTTAATTTGCGCAGTACAGGAAACAAAAACACAAGAAGCAAAGTCATCCACAGTCATAAGCAGCTTAGCTGAATATGTTCTAGGTCCCGTGTGTACATGCACAACATACCATTCTGCGCAACTGAGCTTGTACAGTGTGTATCATGCTTTCAACACATCATGAACATTAACCAATTCAAAATCCGAAAGATACAAGACTATTTTTGATAACCAAGATTATACCAACTCAGTCTGTTAGGAAAAAAATTGTAATCCTCCTTCCTCGGGAACAAAAATTTCACTGCACATAAAAATGGCAACAAACTGATAGATAGACGTATTGGCAGAGTTACAATTACAATACTGCATTTCCTTAATGCTAATTTAAAATGAGTCATAAAGCAATTGCATAATGCGAATTTAAAATGAGTACATGAAGCCATGTGTCTGAGTTATCAGATCTCTACTATTAAGATATTAGCAAGAAGGTATGTTTTCACTGAATTATTAACATACTCATTTTAATTTAAAACTTTTTTACCCTGTCTTTTTGAGTCTGGGTCTTACTACACAGTTCAGGTGGGCCTTGAACTCACTTTGTTGCCCAAGCTGGCCCCAAACACAGCAATTGTCCTGTCTATGCCTCCCAAGTGCTGGGATTACAGGTGTGCACCACCACACCCAGCTTACCATATTTATACCTAGATGCACACACCTGGATATATCTAGAAGATGCACACACCTTGCTTCCTCTCACCAAAATGTAAACCTGAAAACTGTACATATCTCTGCTGCCAACCTAATGACAAGTCCTGATACATACTGTCCAGAGGTATTGTAACAATTCCAAGTCCAAAATGTTTATTTGTTTCTTTCTTTCTTTCTTTCTTTCTTAACAGGGTCTGGCTATGTAGTTCAGGCTAGACTTCAACTCACTATGTAGCCCAGGCTGGCCTCAAACTCAAGGCAAATTCTTCTCCCTCAGCCTCTCAAGTGCTGTGTTCTGAGATAACAGGCATGTGCCACCAGGCCCGGCCCAAGATGCATCTTTTCTATCAGTTATAAGAAAAAGATACTTAAATGTTGTCTAACTCACTATTTCTGTTTTTTATCATACATTATTCCCTCAGGACATGTATAAAGCTTACATACTGTGCAGCAGAATATGAACTTTGTGCACAATAAGCCCCAGCACTTTACCAAAAAATGCACACACAGGCCTATGTTATAACCTAAAATCACTGTTCAGAGAGAGATACTAGCAAAGAGCCCTCACCACCTCCACCCTCCCTTTTCCCTCTTCACCACTTTAAATGACTTAGTTTGGGCCCACATTTATCTCTAAGAGGTGACCCTGTCTTCACTTAAAAGCTATATGTGTTTTTAGATTTACAGTGGGCTTCTTATAGAACGTATAGTTAGGTTTTGGTTTTTGATCTACGCTGAAAATCTAATGTTAACGGCTTTTTTTATAAAACACTTGATGGGGTTTCGCTGTTCCCCAGGCTGGCCTCAAAGTTCTGAGCTTAAGCAATCCTTGTGACTCAGCCTCCTGAACACTGGGACTACAAGCATTATATCCCAATGACTATGGAAATTTAAAATGATTATTGATAATGTTGAACTAATATCAACCATATTTATTGTTTTGTTTATTGTTTATTCTTTCTTTCCTTTTTTTTTTTTGGTACCGGGACTCAAACTCAGGACCTTGCACTTGCCAGGCAGGTGCTTGTGCTGCTGAGCTAACTCCCTGGCCCCTTTCTTCCCATTTTGTCTCTCACTTTTCATGCATTTTGTATTTCTTTTCTGGTACTAAGGATGGAGTTCAGGGACATCACCACTGAGCTACACTCCCAGCCCTTCTTACTTTTAGGCAAGGGCGCGCTGAATCCCTTAGGCTTGCCTCAGACTTGCAGCTTCTCTTAGCCTCCTGAGTAGGTGAGATGACAGGTCACCACGCCTGGCTCATTTTGTGGTTAAACTGAGCTTCTTCTACTATTCTTTTTGGGGGGAGGGTGCTGGGGATCGAGTCCAGGGCCTTCCCACTAAGCTACATCCCTAGGCCTTTTTATTTTTTGAGATAAGGTCTTGTTAAATTGCTTAGTTGCTCAGGCTGGGCTTGAACAGGCACTCCTCTTGGCTCAGCCTCTCAGGGTGCAGGATTACAGACATGTGCCACCTTGCCCAGCTCTGTGATTCCATCTTATCTTGTTTCTTAGAATATTGATTATACTCGTGTTTTTAAGAGTGGCTTGCAATCCACATTTATAACTAGTGCAACTCCACTTCCAAATAACACTACCCTGCAACCCAATACGGGCTAATGAGCCCATAGAGACATTCATTATTTCTATTAGTATCTTGCATCTCAAGCACTTGTTTGTTATTCTTTCTTAGCATTCTAGTTCCTATCTATTGATTGGCATTGTCCATCTACTTTTGGATGATGTTTCTGAATTGTTCTTGTCTTTTTTTGTGGTACTGGGGATTGTACCCAGGATCTTCCCACTGAGCTACATTCCCAGTCCCTGTTTTGATTTTTTTACTTTGAGACAGAGTTTAAGTTGCCCAGGAAGGGCTCAAACTCATGATCCTCTCGCCTCAGCTTCCCAGAGCGCTGGGGTTACAGGCATGCACCACCAGGCCTGCCTTTTTCCGCATCATAGCCTTGAGCATATTAGATATAGTTTTCAAATTTTTCTGGTCTCTTAATCACACATTCATTCCACACTGGACTCTTGTTTTGACGCTTATAGTCTCTTTAAACTGCATTTTTGGCCTTTTGGAATGCCTTGTAATTTTTTGTTAAAGCATGCACGTGACCTGTTGGGTATAGGAACTGCGGTAAACAGTCCTTTAGCAGAGCTGTGTTCCGGCGTGCGGGTCTGAAGTGGTCTGTCTCTCAGTAAATCTGTGCTCCAGGTTCCCCCACATAGGACAGGAATCCGCCACAGGACAGGATGGCTGGGACAGCTGGGTATGGGCATTTCCCTTTCCTCATCAATTAGGTATGTGATCGTTTTCTCCAAGACAGCATTGTGAGGAAAAACTGAGTGTTCTAGCATATGGCGGAGGGTGTTTCCCTTCTCCCCACCAGAAGCACGAACGGATGGTTCCCTGATCATCAGTGTAAGCTCCTGTCTAGCACCTGGGGTAAGGCTCATGAGTGTGCCCCTCACTGTCCTGTGACTGGGTCTCCCAGGAGTTTGGAATGCAGACTTGTCCACGCTGAGCTTCTAGCAATTTGTCGATGACAGTTCAGGTTTGCGACTTGTTTCTCTGCTGGATCTAAGAGTTATATATATATTTTTCCAGCTCTTTACTTGTTAGGATACAGTGGCATCTTCTGTGATCCTTCCATGCCACAACAGCAAAAAGATTGATATTTTATTTTTTTTTTAATATGCATATACAGATCATCCCAACTGTTAATCCCTTTTCTGTTACTGTGACAACATACCTGAGATAATGAACTTAAAAGGGGGAAAGGGTTATTTTGGCCCATGATTTCAGAGTCCATGGTCACCTGGCTCACTACTTTGAGCCTGTGGCAGCACAGTGCATCAGAGCAGGAGCACACGGCAGAGAAGGCCTAGTCACCAAATGTCAATTAAGAAGCAAAAGAAACAGAAGGGTCGGAGACCCAGTACTCCCTTCAAGGGTGTATCCTCGGTGACCTAGCTTCCTCCCACCAGGCCCTGCCTCCTGAAAGTTCCACCACCTCCCTACAGTGCCTCAGACCACCCTTTAACACATGGGCCTTTGGGACTATTTTATATTTGTAGTAGAGCAGTGACTTATCAGGATTTGACTTAGGATTTTTTCCAACTTTATGATAGTATCCAAAAAACAAAACAAAAAACCCCACACATACATTATACCTTAAATCCTGATCTGTCCCAGGGCAGTGATATGCAGTATGACCCTCTCTTGCAACCCTGGCAATGGCAGTGGGTTGTAGCTCCCAAATAGCCAGAAGATCACAAGAATAAAACAACTGCATTCTACAACGTGCTGGGTTGTTAAGCTGGGATGTCTAGATTTAAATGTAGTACACACATTTTCAACTGTATGACATTTTCAACGTACAGTATGTTTTTCAGGACATAACCTATTGTAAGTCTTAGAGCATCTGTAACTATTTAAAATTAAAATTATAATATTGTCTTATATAGTTATAACTATTATAATAAACTATAATATTGTTTATATATTAATAATTTGTAATTATAATTCATAATAAACTTAATTTGTATATAATATTATAATATATACATTTTCTATTGCCTTATATAATTTAAAGATGTATATAGATATATTAATATAACTTACACAGAGGATTGGAGGGATGGTTATAAGATTTCTTGTGAATTAGTACATGAAAGACAGGAGAAAAAAAAATAAGATTAAAAAATAACCCAAAGGAAATAAATATAAAGAAAAATTCACAAGTACCTTTCTCAACCATGTCAAAAATTACATTTAACAGACTAAATACTATAACTAAAAGACAAGGGCTGTTAGAAGGGATAGATAACAAGACCTGTTGGTATGCTGTCTGGAAGAGTCACCTCCAGTATAAAGACTGGTTAAAACTGAATGAATCAAAAAGATACATCATGCTAACAGAAACAGAAGGCTGAGCCAGTTGTGGTGGTGCATGCGTATAATTCTGGCAGTCTGGAAGGCTAAGGCAGGAAGATCACAAATTTGACTCCAGGTTGAGCATCTTCCGTCTTAGCAAGCCCCAGTCTTAGCAAGCTCAGGGCGAAGGCCATGTGTTCAGTCCCTACTGCCCCTCCTCCCCCAAAAAAAGAAGGCTAAAGAGGTTAGAGTTGCTATGTTGGTATCTGATAAAATATTATAAAGCAAAATAAAATGTATTATCAGAGATAAAGAGATCCTCTTATTTTGATCCTCTTCATTTCTGATAATTTTTATTATGGTCTGTGTCTAGATGTGTGTGCCCCGCCCCAAGCCTCATGCACTTTCAATTGGGGCTTGGTAGCTGAATCTAGAGTTTGTGATAGATCTGTAGTTCAATGCTGGGACTGGGATTATGGGTGTGAGTGCTACACCAACCCTAGGGCAAGTACCCTGCGTACAATATAAGGGACAGAAAGAGACTTGTCCCCTCCTTCTCCTCCCTTGTTGCTTTTTGTGTCTTCTACCCAGAACTGCCGTGGTACTGAGACAAAAAATACTCAACGCCCAAAGTTAAAAGAGGGAAGGTTTATTTAGCTCCCAGTTTGTAGAGGTTTCAGCCCATAATTGGCTGGCTCCAAGGTAGGGTGGCATATGGCAGGGGCAAAGCAGTCGTGGTGGTGGAGACAGCAAAAGCAACAAGAAAGGGGAGAAGGGACAAGCCTCTTCTGTCCCTTATATTGTACCCGGGCTGCCTGCCCTAGGGCGGGTGTAACACTCACACCCTTAATTCTAGCACTGGACCATGAACCAATCACTAATTCTAGATTTAGCCAGCTCTGAAAACCCCACCCCCATAACTGCATGAGGCTTTGCAGGGGACAGCTAGACACAAACTATAACAATATTTTATAACAATGAAAATATACTGCATTAAAAATTTGTGAAACACATCAGGAATGATGTATAGCCCTATAATCCCAGCACTCAGAACAACTGAAAGTTGAAGACTAACCTAGGCAACTTAGCAGGAGTCTGTTTCAAAACAAAAAAATTAAAAAGTGTAGGGATGTAGCTCAGTGCGAAGGCCCTGGGTTCAATACCTAGTACTGGAAAAGAAGAAAAAAAGGGAAATGCACATAAGGCTATGCTTTGAGAAGGTCTTATAACCGTAAATGTCTACAAGAGAAAGTATCATAAATCAATGCTCTCTCATCTTTGGAGATGTAAGGCTCTCACACAGCCAATTTTGAGTGTCCACATATTTGGGGTGCAATATTAACAAGAGCCCTTCCGAGCAAGCTATTAGAAACCAACAAAAATGTCTAGAAAAAGGACTAACAACCAATTAAAGGACAAACAAGTGATGTTCTCAACTGCAGATATAATGCCATAGCAAAGATGGGAAAACGAGCCATGAAGGATCACTATATGCTCTCACAGGATCCGGATAACACAAGTAACAACAAACACACACACAAAAGGGAGGGGAACAGGAGACAAGGACAGCAAATAGGACAAGCCTCTGTAGCTGGGAGTCAGTATGTTAGAGCTGTTCAATCAAGGACTGAGCAAGATCCTGTCTCAACAAACCAACAAACACCAATAACAACAAAGGTCCCAGGTCCAATCCCTACACACACACACACACACACACACACACACACGCGCGACTACTGATCTGGGTGTAGTGGAGCACATGTGTTGTCTCAGCTGCTCAGGAGGCTGAGGCAGCAGGATCACTTGAGCTCAGGCGTTTGAGACCATCCTGGGGAACACAGCAAGACTAAACAGGAAAAAAGCGGGGTGGGTAAAAGTGGGGAGAGAGAGATTATTGTTGACCAAAATGGAGGATGGAAGAAGAGGGGGATAAGGTACAAAAACGATAGTTACTGTTAAAAGGAAATCAGTAGGGTGGTACTTAAAGAAGGAAATGGTGCTGTACAGGTAATCACTAGAACAAAACAAGAGACGACCAGAAAACCTGTGTATATTTTAAAGCATGCAGACCAGCAAGGGAAGATCCTTTAAGGCAAGTGTCCCTGTTGTACTCCGGCGTATACAATGAGACTCAGAGGGTAAGACCGAGGCCCCACTCTCACCTGTCCGGCAGGTTCTCAACACTTCCGGTTCTTCAGCTCCTAGAAGATCTACGACCCATAGCTCCTCTCCTTGCTCCAGCTGGGAGATCAGCTCCGGCTTCGGGATGGGGAATCCTGTCGAGGGTGAAGACTCTGAGTGAGAGGATGTAGCCCGGGGCGGGCCACTGCTCGCTGGCCTTTGGGGCCTGGTGAGGAGGGAGGCGCCCTGTTCGCGTGCCCCACGTTGGTCAGGGTGCCTGGGGGGCGGAGAAGGGATGCTGAGGGAGAATGCACTCCTTTCCTCTGCGGGGAAGGGGGTATGGCAGGGCCACGCGCGACAGGCAGCGATGTCCCTATCACTGGACACCACGGCGCATCTCCTATGGGACGCTCCTTTGGCAGAAATCAAACTGTTCGGGGAGAGGATAGGACCCCTCTTCTTTGGGATCCAAAGGGCCTGGCAACCCTGAAGCCCCTAGGAGTCCCCGATGTTAGCCTGGCGCCGCGAGGCCCTCACCCAGCGAGGCCACATTTCCGTAGTTCTCCAGCATCACATCCCGGTACAATGCACGCTGCCTGGGGCCCAGCTGCCGCCGCTCCGCCCGGGAGAAGTACACCGCCACGTCCTGGAAGGTCAACGGCATCGCTCCTAGGGCTCCTGTCGGGGTGGCGGGGAGGCGGCCCTCGGGTGGGTCGCAGATTCGGCCCCACTCGGCAGGGGCGGACGGCGGTGGGCAGAAGGCGGGGATCGGCCACTACGGCGGCCTCCAGGCTCACCCAAGTCGCGACACCAGCGTGTGCTCTGGCCTGAGACCTGCGAGTCGTGCGTACCCGAGGACTCAGAAGCTGGCAGCCTCGAGCACAGTCGCCGTCCCAGTGTCGGGGAACCTCACCTGCTTCCGCGCTGCACCCGGGCCCCTAGAACTCTGCCCGTGCGGCCGCTACACTAGCAGAGCCGGGACAGCTGGGGGCGGGCCGCGCGAGACGGGAGCAGTGACACCGCCCGGAGACCGGAAACGGACTTAAGCCCTGTCCCCTCGTACTTCCGGCGCTGCTGCGGGGTGGAGAGGGTTGCCCCGGGGAACCGCGCGAGCAAATGCTGTGGAGCAGGGTCGTCCCCTCCCTCCTGCCTGGCCACAGCGCGCGCCCTTCCACTTCCTCACTACAGTCGCATGTATAGATGTTCCAATACAGCAATTTTAAACCGGATCTGGTGGCCCTGTTATTCCAGTATTCCGGGAGGCTGAGCAGGAGGATGTAAAGTTTGAGCATAGCCAGGCAGCTAAAGGAGATCCTGCGTGTGTGTTGGAGGGTGGGGGATGAGCCACTGGGGATGTAGCTTAGCGTGAAAGTCCTGGGTTCAGTCTCCAATACCGCAGTAGAACGGTTTTAAAGGAGTGGTTTTGAAGGAGCTCTTGGTGCAATGGAGGAGGCAGTGTGAGGTGCATGACAAAAGCAAACCTCGAATGAACCTGAGCATGATCTTGTCCTCCCCAAATAAGCTGTACACTCCATTAGACTTAAGAAACAAACCAAAGGCTTGAGAAAATAAAATCAAGAGAGTTGTTGCACATGATTTGAAAGTGGCCTTGTAAATACAGTATTCAGGACCAGGAGGGCATGGAGGGCTGGACATGCCCACTCAGGACTGTGACCAGTGTAGACTTGAGGACGAATTAAGCTGCGTAGAAAAAGCCATAGACAAGCTGAGACTGATGAGAATGCAAGATGCCAGCCCTCTGGTAAAATAAGGTAGGAAGATCACAAGTTCGAGCTCATCTTGGGCCACTTGGCAACTTAGTAAGACATCACTGATAAATAAAAAAGAAAAGCCCTGGGAATCAATCAATTCCAAGCACAAAAAAACAATAGTTTTCATTTGGGGATAAGTGGCTTCAACTTTAAGAGAAGTTTGTGCTTATGTCCAGAGTTCACTTTTACCTACTCTGCCTGATGATGGCTCTTTTAAAAAATCCATTCCCCATTAGAGTCACCCAGGGTGCAGCCTGCCCCCTGGAGAGACAGCTGGGCTTCTGAGTAGGGTGGGTGTGTATTCGCCTGAGAGGCAGCACAGAAACAACCCAGGTGATAAGCAGGCATTCTGAAGCCATACCTGAGATCTAGGTACTTGCAGGATGACCCAGGCTTTATTTAATCTTCCTGAAAGTCAGGTGCTGGTGTACTACATACTATAGTTCATGAGAACAGTGGGAGGTCAGACCGCTCTGCTGGGAGCTGAGGGTGCTGCCTCACCCCTCAGGGTTTTTTTTTTTTTCTTCCTGCCACTACCACCTTCAGCGATGGTCCATGGACAGCACCTTCAGGGTCTGACACACACAATAAGACAGTGTAAGGGAGCTTCTCACACACACACACACACACACACACACACACACACACACACACACACAGAGCGAGTGAGGCCGAGGACAGTACTGACCTCATCTCTCCTTTCTCCCCAAATCCCAGTCATGCAGCTGTGAGCATGTTCCAAGGGGACCTACAGGCTTCACTTCAATCTATTATCTGCTGGGACCCGCACAAGACCTACTGACCTCTGATGTCAATCCTGATTATTATGAACAATATTTGGGTCAGAAAGACTCGCATCCCTGATAAGACACTTCATGGCCCCTTTGTAAAATAGACCTAACCAGAGGGATTATTGTAACTCTTCATTTAAGTCTTGACTAGAAGAGAGGTTGGATGGTTACTCTGCATCTTGGGGGGTTTTGGGGGGTAGGGCTGAAGGAGGTGAAGCAGTTAGAGCTACGATCTACCTGCCACCTATTTTCTATGGCTCTGGAGCTTTCTCTCAACTCTCAAGTGGCATAGCTAGAGTTTCATCATGCTCAGGGCAGTCCTTCAACTTGCTGCCCTCGAACATATCTGATTATGCAGTGCTTTAGCTAAAGTTTTTGCTATTCAGGGGCAGTCCAAAAAAAATGTGCAGCCCACATTGGAACATCACCCAACCTCTCTGGCAGCTGTGCCACTGTCTGGAGTTAAGGATGGTTTTTTAATTTGGGGGGGGTGTATCTCATGAAACTCAAATTTCAGTGTTAATAAAGTGTTAATGAAAAGGCCACACCTTCTGTTCAGGTACCACCTGCTTCCAAGCTTCAATGGCAAAAGCTGAGAGCACCCAAAATACTTTCTGGCCCTTGAGTTAGAGGAAGTAGGCAAGGGCTACTCTGCTGGCTTCCAAGTCTGTCCCTGCTGGGGTGATCTTCAGGAATCCAACATGTGTATATTTGTCCTGAATGAAATCCCAAGACTTTTCCTGCTCCTACAGTAAGACCAAATCCTGCTATGGCCTTGAGGCTGGTTGCTATCCCTGCCCCCATGGACCATCAGTTTCCAGGAATGTTCCACGGTCCATACACCCTATCCTCTATACATCCCCCACAAACCACTTATCACCTATATCTTTACTTAGCTTGTGTCACTATTTGAGACAACCCCAAGGACTTATAGATAAGCTCAGGCAAACCCAGGATTTCCAACAGAGATGGCAAGAGCTCAACTCCACGTCCTCAGGTAGCTGGTGAAATAGAAGGGCAGGGCTAGCTCCAAAACCACTGTTCCTGCAGGGCCTGGACTGGGCGGTGGGGGCGGGCAGCACCATAGTGACTGTTGTAATCCCAGACATAGCCAGGCCTGCTGAGGATGGAGCCCACAGGCAGAGGCTGCCCATAGTTCCTAACCCACAGACAAGAATGTTCAGACAGTGCCTCGTGGCAGGGCAGAGGCTGAGGGACTGAGAATCAAGCTGGCACCTGCAGGTATGTCCCTCAGAGTGCTCCCAAACTGCCAGTGTAACCATGAGGGAAAAGTGCTGAGCTCCCAAGGAAGATGAACTAAAAACAGATTTTTAATTTTTTTGTTTTATCGAGACAGGGTCTTGCTGATTAGTCCAGCCTGGCCTACCTCAACCTCTCCCAGTGCTGGGATTACAGACATGTACCACCATATCTGACCTCCGCAAAATAGCTTTAATACAATATTTTGGGCACTAACATTGGTATGACTTTGTAAATTTTAATTTTGCAGGACTGGATTGTTACATCCCCAGCCCTTTTAATTTTTTTTTTTTTTTGCTTTGAACATTTAACTGAAATGGACTTTTACTTATTTAACTGCAGTGACTTCCATTTATTTTGCTACATCTTTTTTCCCCACGGTGATTTACAGCATCTTTCAGCCAATGTAAGTATTTAATAAATATGTGTTTCTTTGGCTATCTTGCTACACAATACCTAAGAAATACCCTTCTGCAAGGAAAACCCCAAGGAGGAAAGACCTGACACAATTAACTAGGTGCAATGAAAATCTGCTCCAGATACTTGTGAGGTAAATGCACCAAACACTCTGTTCCATTAAGAAAACCACCCTCACAACCCAGGATGGTTTCTTCTGTTTAAGACGGTCTAGAACACTGAGCTGCACTCAGGCACTGAATGGCAGCGCTCCACCCCCAGGTTAGGCCATGAACTCATAGGGAATAGGTTCCAGTAGCTCAGGCTCCTTTCTGTTGGTTCTCACGAAGTGTGCTTCTCTGGGCCGGGCAGGCTGGCGCTTCAGCTGAACCCAGGTACATTTCTCTTTGGCTTCCTTCTTTTTCTGATCATCTTCCTTGACGCGTTTCAGGAAGCTGTCTCGACTTTTTGAGTGCTTAATATGCTCAATACGCACATTAATCCTCTTGGCAAGAATCTTGCCCTTCACTTGCTTGTTTACAACAATGCCAACAGCATGTTGGGTAACATTGCAGACTCTTCCTGTTTTGCCATGGTAACATTTGTGTGGCATTCCTTTTTGCACAGTACCCATTCCCTTGATGTCTACAATATCACCCTTTTTGTAAATTAGCATATATGTGGCCAAAGGAACAACCCCATGTTTTCTAAAAGGCCTAGAGAACATATACCAGGTTCCCCTCCTCTTTCCCTTTATGTTTGTCATTTTGGCAAATTACTGGAAGATGGCGGTTCCAGCCGAAAGGCAGCCCTTTTAATTTTTAATTTAATTTAATTAATTTAATTTTCGAGTCAGGGTCTTGCAAAGTTGCCTAAATGGTGCTCAGATCTGCAATCTTCCTGACTCAGTCTTTCAGAGGGCTGGAATTACCACCACGTACGCTGCTGTAATTTTTAAAAGTTGGAGGAGGAACACAAGAGAAAGCACCAGGAAGCCCTACTGAGGAAATGACCTAGCAAAGGATCACCCCATCTGGGTGGAGTGTTTTGCATCCACTAAGCACAACGGGTGTGCTCAAGGGAAGTTAGCAGCAGCAGCACTGAACAAACAAAAAGTGCTAAGTCTTGACTATCTGTGAATAAAGGGATTTTTTCTATTTAAGAAAATTCGTTTTTTCCACTTTTGGTTTTTTCCAAATGCATTATGAGTACTTTGGAACATGGAACCCTCTCTCCTGGGTGAGGCAGACATAGGCACTCTTTATCTGCACATGTCCTTTGGTAGTTCTGGGTCTCCTTGTTCCTTCCAGTGTGGACTAGACAGTCCTGGAGTAAATGACCTGAGGGCCCTAGCTGAAGCTAAAAGGCACACAGCACTCCCCCGCTGAGCCAGGCCCGCTCAGCCTCCAACCCTCCAGGCTCCAAGACCACAGTAGCCCCTTTCAAAGGGCAGCCTCCTTTCCCTGCTTGTGGCCCACACCTAACTTGCCATGGCCATGGCCCTCACTCAGACAAGGACCTTCACTGAGAAGGTGGGAGCCGAAGCATTCTGTCAATGGCCTGTGCATGTAACAGGCTGGCACCAAGACAGGCACGGCAGGACACTAGGGTGGGCACCAAAGGTCCTTGGCTATTTCTCTTAGTTTCTCTGGTGTATTTATCCTTTGAGATTTGTAATCGCGTCTCCTGGCACAGAAGAGACTGGAGGTAGATCAGAAAAGTACAAGAGGCAAAGATTCCCTCAGGGAAGCTGCCCAACAGCTTGGCACAGAGATCCCCACGCCTGCACCTAGAAGCACAGTTACACTGGAGGCTGCAGAGTTGGCCACAGCGCCGTCTCCTTAGGGGTTGATAGCTGCCAAGTGTACCTGGCAACATCCCTCCACTGAGCTGTTCTTAACATAACAGCCAGGGTTACCCCTTGTAAACAGTCATCAGAGGGCACGCTTCCTCTGCTGAAAACCTTCAGTGGCCCCACTGGCTCATCACTTAAGATCCCTCAGGCCCGGACCTCTATACCCTGCTCAACTTTATCTCCCTCCGGGACCACCAACAAGAATGGCTCCCTCCGCCAGCACCCTGGGTGCCCGGTGCTCACTGTGCAGACTGCATCGTGGTCCTTGCCTCAAGTCTTTACTCAGACACCACACCCTCAAGAAAGCCCTTGCTGGGTCTGGTGGCACATGGCTGTGATCCCAGCACTTGGAAGGCTGAGGGAGAAGGACTGCTTCAAGTTTGAGGCCCACTAGGTTGTCAGTTGCACAAGGACAGGGATTTAAAGCAGAAGAATGAAAATTTCCACACCAATAATAGGAAACAGGGAGACAGACCTGCAAATGGGAAGAGGACCAAGATGTGGAGCAAGCGGAAGGGAGGAGTGGGGAGTGGAGAGGATATAAAAAGCATCAAGATGTGTTGTGTACATGTATCAAATCCCCATGATGGATGTGATCAGTATGTACTACGAACATGTACTAACAAATTAGGAAAAAGTAAACAGAGCTGGGCGTGGTGGCACCAAGTCTGTAATCCCAGCACTTGGGAGGCTGAGGTAGGAGGATCATTGTGAGTTCGAGACCAGCCTGGGCTACAAAGTGAGCACAAGGCCAGCCTGAACTGCATAGTGAGACCCTGTCTCAAAAAGACCCCCCCAAAAAAGTCACAGACCAATGTTGCCCAAAGAAAAACCCTTTGTAAAAAAAGAGACAACCTAAACAAAAACATACAGAAGACCTGAGCGGCTAGCAGCTGAAGAGAAGAAACATGAGTCAGAAGCATGCTGTTTAGTACAGAGGGCCTTTGCTTTTTGTATTGTTTTGATTTTTTTAAAGAGACAATAATGTCATTTTAGCATCTTACTGACACTAAAGTTAGAAATGGATCTGTAAAATAATAAAGCCCTGAAATTTTGTTTGCAAAAAAAAAAATTGCCCACACCAAAATACAGGATTTACAAAAACAATGAGCAGAGAAAGTTCAGATGCTTTAGAAAGTGAGGCTATGCAACTTCATGGCATCTTCAGAGCCATAACCTGGACCCTAGACCTCCACCTGGCCACAGATGCGCATACCCAACAGTAAAGACCAACAGCCATAAAAGGAACAGGTGTGTAGTTTAACATCCACCTACAGAAACGTGTTTTTAATAGTTGTTTTTACTTCTGTAAGAAAAAAGGCACAACTGTCTTCATTTAAACAGAAAATCCCATCCTTACATTCATCCACTCTTAAGCCTGCTTCATGGAGAGAAGCTGCTTCCAAATTGCAGCACTGGCCAGGTGACGGTTCAGTCCTGCAGTCTGCGCTCACATTTCTTCTCCAGATCTGCCATCTCCTTCAGGACGAGAGCGACACTGTACCGAAGCTCCTGAAACTTGGCCGTGGGGACCTCAAAGCGGTACGCTGCCCCATCTGAAAGCTTGAGCTGCATCAGGACACTGGGTTGCAGGGATCGGGCCAGGGCACTTGTGGAGATAGCCACATCTACCCGCCACCGAAAGTCAGCAAGGTGGGGCAGCCAGGCCCTCTGCTTCCCGGCCACGGAGTCAAGCAAGGGGCGCTGGGCCCCAAATACCACACTAGCCAAGTCTCCAACCAGGTCTTGGGGGATACCAAGCTCCTGGAGCTGGTCCCTAAAGGCATCGGGTTTCAGGCTGGTGGGGGGCAGCCGGAGGGCCTGCTGGAGCAATGTGTGTGTTCCTGCAAGCAGGGCACCCAGCTGTTCCTCTGATAGGTTGGCACTGATGCCAAGGCGTTGTACAGCCTCTTGGCAATCCTCCCCCTGAAGGCTGTTGACCACAAGCTTCAGCAATTTTCTGAATATGCTTCTGTCCAAGTCCTCTAGGAGCCGGGCCATTGCTGCTACCTGTGGAGGGAGCTGGGCCCCCAGAAAACTGACCCGGCCACTGTGACTATCAGCAGGATGGTGCAGATACAGAGCTGCAGCCCCTAAAGCAGACATCACTGCTTCTTCCGTCTTGATCAGCCCAGTGGTGCAGTCCCAACCTCAGCTGCCTGGCGAGAGAGGAGAGGGAAAAGGCTGGTGACTCCGACTTCCTTAGGGCCTGAAGACTAGCAAGTGGGGGCTGATGTGGCCCCGTGTGAAAGACCAGTGAGAGTAGGTGTGGTGGACACTAAGTAGGCGGCCCTGGAAGGAGTAGCAAAGCGGCCCACCTCAGATATCCCAGGGGAGACGCTGTCTGAGATCAGCAGGAGTTAGTAGGGAAGTGGATAGGGAAGACCGAAGGCCACACACAAGTCCTTTAAATAAGTAACAGATGTACAAATCAAATAGGAGAATAGATGTAAAGGGGGTGGTGTGACCAGGTCACAGCAGCTGAGACCCGGGCTCCACATTTGGAACTCTCACGGTATCCCTCAAGTGTTAATGATTCGCACGTTACAGACATGGAAATCAAACCTCCACATGCAAATGCCTAGCCAAGAACGAGAGCCCAAAAGCCCCGACCCTCACAGACCTGTGCAGTCTCTGCACCAAAGGGGCCAAGCTACAAGAGTATGCGCGGCGGTGACGAAGCGGGCTGTGACACTACCAGGGGGGCCGCACAGCGTCCCCGGGGTGGAAGCGACGTGGCCCATAGACCTGTGCTCGGGGAGCGGGGCAGACAGCGAGGACCACAGCCCAGACGTCAGGCGGCCTCGCCGGGATCCCCAGGACCCGATCTGATTCCCCACCGCCTCCCTTCGTTACCTGGCCGGGTCTTTGAGCCTGGGAAGACAACCTCACCATCCAACAACCCCTAAACAGCGACCACCCCCGCACCTAGCGAAAGAGATCCACAGCTGTACAGCGGATGCCGGAAGCGGACTCGATTAGAGGAAGCCAGCCAGAGCCACTTCCGAGCCGCTCTAGGAACGCTGGAGGTCCCTCCTCGGTGGTGCGCGGCCCAAGGTCAGAGCGGGAACAGAGTGGAATCTTACCGGTTCCCGGTCGCCCAGCCCTCTAAAACGTAAATGTTTATAGGAAAAAGAATATCAGAGGGGCTGGGGATATAGCTCAGTGGAATAAGCACCTGCCTAGCAAGCGCAGGGTCCTGAGTTCGATCCCCAGCACTGCCAAAAAAAAAAAAAATAAAATAAAATAAATAAATAAAAGAATATCAGAAGCTTGTTTGTTTCGGCTTTTGAGGCAGCAGAGACTGTGCCTGGCACGAATGCGCTGATGCCCCGGTTCGCATACCCGAGAAAAGGGTGGAATTCCAACAAGCTGAGTCTAGAGATCGAATTGACATTGACCGTGGGACCCGGAGCCCAGCGCGGCCCCCGGTCTCATCCAGCCGGCCCCTCAGCTGTCTTCTCGGCGTCTCTGTATGATGACCGGGCTCCGGTGGGTGACCCCATTCTCGTTTGACCTGCCTTGCTGAGGCCTAGTTAGAAGCTCAGGGCAAAACAATGGCCTGCTATACATTTTAACATATTTCACTAAATTTTTAAAAATAGCGTTAATAGACCCAGACTGTTGAAATGGGTGAATTGTAGGGTGTGTGTATTATAGCTAAACAAAGCTATTTTTAACTCAATGAAAAGTAGAGAATGCCGATTAACCAAATGGGCAAGATTGGAATAGACATTTCAACAAGGGTGCTATAAAAGAATAACAAGCATTAAGAGATGTTGAGTATCCTCTGTGTTAGAGAAACAGAAGTTGAAGTCTGGTGCCATTTCATACCAGTATAAGACTTATAATAAATCAGGTCAGGAGCCACATTCCTGTAATCCAAGCACTCATAGGGCTGAGGCAAAAGGATCACCATGAATTTCCTGCTTGGTCTACACAGTGAGACCCTATCTCAAAAAAAAGAAAAGGAAACTTGGTGTTCTCAGAAGACTATGGACTTCAGCCAGTAAGTGTAGATCTTCAAAGTGATGCTGCCCTGAAGGTGGACATTTCTAATGTTCTTAGTGAGAAGGATAAAGTAAAACTCATGTTCGCATGAAGAGTTCATTATCCAATTTTAAACAAAATGAGTTTTATGTTGTTCAACAACATGAAAAATTATCTGAGTTCATTATTCCTTTGTTGAAAATTAAGATTATGTAGGTTATATCCTCCTGCCAGCACCACCAAGACCTGATTCTGATGCTTCAAGGAAAAAGCTACAGAAGCTTGCAGAAGAGTCAATGACAAATGAAGAATTCACAAAGCTGAAACAGGAACTGGAAGCAGAATATTTGGCAACATTTGAGAGGACAGTGGCAACACATTAAGTGTTCCTGAGTTGTGTGGCAGCAGATGCTAGCTGAGAAAAGATTTAAATTTCCATGTCTTCTTGGAATACAGTCAAGGTTTAAGTTAAAAATAAAAGTTAAAAAGAGAAACTCGAATATTTCTTTAAAAACTGCCAAATCAGTGGATGGAGTTATCATTTCAGGAGTAAAGGATGTAGATGATTTCTTTGAACATGGATGAATATTCCTTTTAGACTATCATAATCAAGTTAAGGGTGCATCTGCTCAATCTGATAAGATGGCAAGATCCCATAAAAGTGCTGCAGGGCTGGGGATATAGCTCAGCAACACAGCACCTGCCTGGCCAGTGCAAGGCCCTGAGTTCAATCCCGGTACCCACCCCCCAAAAAAGTGCTGCAGGTGATTACAATAGAATTGGCCTTTCATACTATGCTTTAGGAACTCAGGAGTCTACAGATATATGCAGGTTTTCTCTCTAAATGTCACAACTGTTTGATAAAACAAGAAAAATAGAAGTACAAATGTCTCCTAATGAAGACCTCAAACGTTCAGACCTTTTAGAATCACTTAAGGGAATCTCTAGCAGCTACAGTTGTCCTCTATCAAAGGTCTCCGTCATTTGTGGATTATGAAAATGCTAATAAAGCCTCAGATAAAGCAAGGACAAAAAATCAAGATGTGCAGGCTGAAACTCCCCAGAAATTGTGCTGTGAGAAGTTTGAAAAAAATATCTGAATCTGTAAAATAAGAACTTATAGATTTTTAAGACAGAAGAGTTTCTACATTCAAAAACATATTTAGTGGAACTTGCAGAATTAGAAGCATGCAAAGAGTAACCTCCGGTTGCTGCAGAACTGCCTGTCAGTGTTGAATAGAGACACTAAATCAGGAAAGGCTGCCTTCCTTCAGAGCTTATTTTCATTTTCTTAAGATGTTAAGCATTTGTGCTTGCTGGAAACAAACAAAACTGACAAAGGGCATCTACTCCTTTTCCTCTGAGAAAAAGGAGTCTGTCCATGTTCCTTGGACAGTGTTTTAACTTCTAGAACTTGTTTTATTTTTAAATAGTATTCCTTACAACTGCCAAGCTTATTTACCTTTAAATATTTTCTGAAGATTAATGTTTTAAAAATACATTTATTATCTGTCTCTCATTGCTTTTGCTGTCTTCTGCTGCAATGAACTGTTGCCCTCTGCCATGTGCCACTCTGTCTTGGAGCCAGCTGATTATGGACTGAAACCTCTACAAACTGAGCTAAATAAACCTTTCCCTCTTTAAAAAAATACATTTATTCAAACAAGGTAAAGATGGCCTTTCCTGAGTTTTTAAAATTTGGTTTTTAAAAAGTATTGTTCATTGATGAAAACCACTATGAAGCAGCTCTGAGCAGGATTTAAAAAAAGAATCTGAGCAGGATTAATCAAATTGGCTTTTTATATTATCTACCTAAAATTAATGAACTGGCTTTCTATATCTACCTGTGAATCTGTCCCAGGCCTATGCCCCTTGCTTGGAGAGGGCAGCAGATTCATAGTAAGTGAACCTCTATGAATCACTGGTCCCAGCTGAGACCTGTAGAGGCCTGTGATGCCATGATGCCTCAAAGGACAGGACAAGGGCAAGCTGAAGATGCCTGGCTCCAACCCTAATTATCTAGATAGAGACTGTAGCTATAGGCATTTCACTACAGCTACAACTGTCAACCTGGAGATAAGACAGTTCTCCTAATTAGCAAAATTTACTACTTGGGAAAGTCTTTGTACTGACTCTCAAGGTCCTGCTCAGTTTTCTGCTCATCTCAGTATCCCTTTCCTTTGTTTGAAAACCAAATAAAACAGTTCTTTGGTCTCAACCCCCAGAGCATCGTGAATTCTGTTAGAGGGTTTTGATCCTCATGGAGCTCTAAAATCACACCACTTGTCTCTTTTACCTAAGCCTTCTCCATCCACTTGTTTGAGAGACTGCACGCTTGATCAGTCCATAATATTCATTCATTTTTCCTTTTACAGCATTGAATCAGGCTTATTTTTAATTAATCAACATAAAAGTTCTGGGCTGACTTTTTATAATCTTTGTAAGTGTGATTTCTGAAGAAAAATAAATGTGCTAGTATGTTTGCCTCAAACTTGTAGACCAAACCAACCATTGTAAAAGAGCCAGTGAGCATGATGATGGCTTTAAATTTTGAGGTCATTGTATCACTCTAAAATTTGAATTAGCTATAATAAATCTACCTTGATATTAATGCTTTATTGTGCAGTTATTATTTTTCTTCTTGTTTCTTTTAAAATGGTACACTGAGCTGGGCATGGTTGCATACACCTATAATTCCAGCATGCAGGACGGCTAAGGCAGGAGGATCATCACAAGTTCAAGGCCAGTCTAGGCTACATAGTAATTTCAACACCAGCCTGCACTACTTAGTGAGACCCTCTCTCAAAAAAGCAAAAGAAAAAAAAGAACAAGAACAAAAAGCAGATATGCAAGTGGAATATTACTGACAAACTTCCAACAGTTTAACTACAGATACTATTGACCTTCCAATGTGAATGAACATTATTGTCATTCTCAGTTTAAATTTACACTGAATGGTCAGACATGGTGGTACATGCCTATAATACCAGCACTCAGGAGGCTGTGGCAGGAGGATTGCCTTGGGTTCAAGGCCAGCATGAGCTACAGAGTGAGTTCAAGGCCAGCCTGAACTACAGAGTAAGACCCTGTCTCAAAAAAACCAAATAAAATAAAATAAAGGTAAACCAAGTAGTTGGACTTTTCCACTATCTCTTTCTAATGTTTTGCTATTTGGAAACCACAGGCATTTGAGTGGGTCATCACCTGAATGGGTTTCTAGTTTACATTTTCCCAAACCATTTTCAAGATTGACTGGTCTGGGGCCAGGGATATAGCTCAGTGGCACAGCGCCTGCTTGGCAAACACAGGGTCCTGAGTTTGATTACACACACACACACACACACACACACACACACACACACACACAAATGCTGGTCTATGCCTTCGCACAGCCCTGTTGATTCCAGCCTTTCTCAGCATGTTCTCTTGTTCACATAGGTGCTGTTAATGCCTGTTTCTTTAACTAACATGACCTTTGATGCTGTTTGAGCTGTTGATTTTTCTGTTATTGGCTGAGAGATCTATATATTTTGTCTCTAATGTAACCTTTAGTGGTAAAATATGGCCATGTGACATATACTAGTGGGTGGACATGGGATCAGGAGCCCTGCTAATGTCTGCACTAGGTTCCCAACCTTCACCAGCTGCCCTGCGGCTTCAGGTTTGGGCAGGTCTGCTTGACTTCTGTCTGCCTCGCTTCTCTACTCTAAAGGACGTGTTGACCTACCTCACAGAGTTTTTGTGAGGATTAATAAATGCTTTGGAGAAAAAAAGAAGAAGAGGAAACGGAACAACAGAGACCTTAGAAATGGAAGCAAACAGAGGAAAGCTGATATGAAGCTATGGCAAGAAGAGGCTGGGGACTTAGCTCAGTGGAATAAGCGCCTGCCTGGCAAGCACAAGGTCCTGACTTCGACCCCCAGTACCACAAAAAAAAAAAAGATATGGCAAGAAGGCATCCATCTGCAAGCCAAGGAAAGAGCCCACAGGAGAAACCAAACCTGCCAACACCTTAATCTTGGGCATCTAGACTCCAGAATTGTGAAACAAGTCTTCTGTGTGTATGTGCACTTATCTTGGATATGGATGGGAATGAAGTTATGGATCAGAATAAATGCTCTCTATGTTCAGTTTTCTAAGAAAGTATGTGATTATTTATTCAGAGTGGTTGTACCATTTTATACTCCCATAGAAAGCATTAAAGAGCCAGGCGTGGTGACACATGCCTGTAATTCCAGCACTTGAGAGACTGAGGAAGGAGGATTGCTGTGAACTTGAGGTCAGCCTGGGCTACACAGTAAGACTCTGCCTCAAAAGAAAAGGCATTAAAAAACTCCAGGTGTTCCACATCCCCACCAACATTTAGACCTGTGGACTTTGAACATTCTGTCCTGACAGATGTGTGGTAGTTTCTCACTGTGGTTTTGTTTTTTATTTCCCTTATAATTAGTAATATTGTGCATTTTTAATGTGTTTAGTGAACATCCACAAATCTTCTACTTAAAAGGATTTTCATGCCAGGAGTGATGGTGCTATCTGTAATCCCAACACTCTGAGAGGCAGAGGCAGAAAAAATCACAAGTGTGAGCCTAGTCTGGCCAACTTAGCAAGACCCTATATCAAAATTTTAAAAATTCAAAAGGGCTCAGGATTTTTTTGTCTTTTGGAGACAGAGTCTCACTATATAGTGCAGGCCGGCCTTGAGCTCAATTTGTAGCCCAAGCTGCCCTTGAACTCACATCAATCCTCCTGTCTCAGCCTCGTGAGTGGTGGGATTACATGCATGTGCCACCATGCGCAGCACGGGATATATTTCAAAAAGGGCTTGAGATAGAGTTTAGTAAGAAGGCCCTAGGTCAGATCCTCCTTACAAAAAAAAAAAAAAATTAAACATATCATACACCATAACCATGCTGGCTTGATATATGTAAATCAATAAATGTAACACACCACTGTTATGGTTCACTTCTAAAATGGTCCCCAAAGGCTTACATGTTTAGAAGGTGACTGGATTATGGGGGCTCTAGAGTCGACATGCTGTTAGTAGGCAGAGTCTCTTCAGAAGAGGCGAGCCCCTGGGATGTGACCTAGAAGGGCATCGTTCCCCTTCTGCTCCTCTGTTACTCTCATCTGCTTCCTGCCTGTTAGGCTATGAGTAGCCCGTCTCCGCCATGTCTGTATGCCATTTCACAGAGGAAACCAGCCTGCTTGCTAGGGACGCCTAACTGCAGGGGGGAATGTAGACTAAAAGACACAGAGATAATTTTAAAAGAGGGGCCAGCAGGCTCTTGCCTCTACTAGACAGAGCCATGAAGCATTTGGTGCACCTCACTTTGATTTACTTAGACATGGGAGGAAGCAGTTGGGGTAGCAGAAGATCCATCTGCCTCCTCTGATCTACAGTATATCCTCAGGTAAACAACCAGATCTCAGTGGTGCTGACTCTTCCCTAGAACTTGCAATGTGCAAACAAGCATGCATGTTGTCAAAGGAGGACACCGGGCTGTTTTTCTCCTTTGCGCTTGCGGGGAAGGTCAGTTAGTCCTTGATCCTCATTATCTGGTCTCCTACAATTCTGTCCAGCTTTGGAGCTGGCAAACTATAGACTAAAACCTTTACAAACTATCAGCCAAAACAAATCTCACCTTCCTTATATTCTAGGTGTGTGGTACTATGTCTCAGTGATGAGAAAAGTGACCAAGACAACCACATAAATGGAATGAAGGATTAAAACCACATGTTCATCTCACTAGACAAAGAAAAAGTCTTTGACAAAATGTAACACCATTCATGCTAAAAAAAAAAAAACCCTGAAGAAAATGGGTCTAAAAGGATGATTCCTCAAATTGATAAAAACCATATATATCTTACTCATACTCAACCTCATACCTCATACAGGACCCTTTTTAAAGAGCTGAAAGGCCATATGGAAAGTTTTTCTCATACCGAATAGAGAAAAACTAAAAGCATTTCCTCTAAAATCTCAACTCACTACTCCTATTCAGTGTACGTCTTAAAACTTTAGCCAGGGCAATTAGGGAAGGAAAAAAACAAGATACAAATAAGAAATCAAATTACACCTGTTTGCAATCAAAACGATGTTTTAAATAGAAGACCCTAAAATCTCTACCAAAACACTCTTAGAAACAATTACACTCACAATCACTCCCGAAATAAAAATATCTAGGAATCAACCTAATAAAGGTGAAAGAACTCTCTAATGAAAAATATAAGAACAGTGAAGAAAGAAGTTGAAGATATTAGAAAATGGAAAAAATCCTTTATTCATGGATTAGTAGAATTGATATTGCTAAAATGGCCATATTGCCAAAAATCAATCTGTAGATTCAGTGTCATCCCTATTAAAATACCGGTGACATTCTTCACAGAACTAGAAAAAACAATTCTTATCTGGCCATGGTGTCAGCATCCACAGCCAAGCCCTAGGGTATTCCATCACATAGTTAACTATGGCAATGTCCTGCTATCTCAAATACTTCCAGGACATCCTGGACTCCAGTGGGCCCCTCAAGCAAGGCCTATAGCTGTTGGCAGATGGCTGAGGAGATGTCAGCCAATCTTACAATCCAATTATAATCCGGTTATGCCAACAAAGTGAAGTACAGCATGGACAACTTGCAGAATTTTCTCAGCAATTCTGACTGCAGGTACTTCCGTAAAGTGACACTTGTCCTCCACCCCATTTTTTGTCTATCTCTGTCCATGTCAGCCTAGTCCAGAGCAGCTGGAAGGGCACAGTGGAAAGCCTGTACTGCTCCTTCTATAGAATGTTCCTGCAAAATGCAAGTCAGAAGGGTTCGTCAAGCAGCTGCAGAACACCCAAACCATCCAGGACATTCTGTGCAACTTCAAGTTTCATGCCTTCCTGGGCAACAAGTATATGGTATATTTCCAGGAAGACAGTTACAACTATCTGATCTACTACCTCCAAAGGGACAGCTGTGCATTGTGCAACCTCCTTATTTTATGTACTGCCGTTAGTTGGATGTGTAGCCAACCGAGGGAAGAGACTCACAGCTCTCCGCCAGTGGCAGCTCCTCCCACAGTGAGAGCAGCAACCTGCAGCCCCTAGAGGTGCCCAGACCCATTCTGGAGAACAAGGCCAGCCTGCAGGTCTTGTAGGAGACGATAATCATACCAAGGGTGGGTCCCCTCCCTCACTACCATCTGTTTCTATACTTTCTACAGCATGGAGAGGTTGCCAAACACTGCAGAAATCGGCCTGATAGCTGCTTCTTGCTGAGTTTGGCAATTCCTGTGTAAAACTATGGAGTCTGTGGCACAGGAAGCTGAAGTCAGAGTGTGGTCATGTGGAAGCACCACATATCCACTTGGCTTGTGATGCACTGGAGGAGGAGGAGGCCAGCAGGCACAGACATAAAGATCCTCCCAGGACACTGTGGACCAATGCAGAGCACACAGATCCTCCAAGACAGGTCAGGATTTCTCTCTTGTTCCGAGGATATCTCCACCTGGTACTGGGATCTATAAAGTCTCACAAACACTCTTCCCTTTTGTGTGTGTGTGTGTAGGTACTGGGAATTGAACTCAGGACCTCATGCTTGCCAGGCAGGCGCTATGCCACTGAGCTATATGCCCAGTCCACCAGCACTGTTCTGTACCAAGGACATATCTGCATTGTGTGAGAACTGGGTATCAGCCTGTACAGCCTGTACTTTGCTAGCAGGTCTCAACTCGACCACCAGGCTACCGTCCTTCCACTGGTCATGTTCACTGAGTATATACACTGGAAAACTGGCCAGTGTGGACTAACTCTACTTAGATATGGGGTTGACAGTCAAGACTGTGGCTGTGAATCACCTAGCAGGGAACTTGGTCAGGCTCTTCACAGGGCCAGAAGTTGAAGCTGTGGGACTTGGCCTACAGGACCCTTTTTAAAGAGCTGAAAGGCCGTATGGACAGTATCTCCAACCTTGCCATCAACCTAGACAGCAGCCTGGTGGCCTGTGTCTCCGTGGACAACTTGGATGGCTACTCTGGCAATTTCATAGGATCTATGTTGGACAGATAAGCAGCGTCCTAAGCATGTAACTCGTGGCCTGAAACTTGCTTCTGGTGACTGGAATAACACAGGAGAATTGTGAACATTAGTTCTTACCTTGGTTGGATTGGGCTGGGCCATGGTGGGAGGCCTCTAGCTGCCGTATGGAAATACTGAATAAACCCCTGACAGACTGTTTCTCCCACCCCCATCAGGGTTAGTGTTGCTGGTCACGGGCAGGGCAAGGGCACAACTCAGTGTTCCCAGACTCCAGATGAGGACTGCGATGCCCTGGGATCAGTGGTATGTCCCCAGACGATCCTCAGGACTCAGAGTGTTAGCACTTTGTCATCTGTGTCTCATGTGTCTCTCAGCTTGTTTGCTGAGGGTCATTACCCAGTAAGCTACACAGCAGCCCTGAAGCCCCTCAGTTGGGTCACCCTCAGAAAGAGAAGCTAGGATGTAACTGGGGACGGGAGAGATTAATCTGGGAAGACCTTCCTTTTTCTGAATGTTTTAGTTCATTTTCTTGTTGCTGAGACAAAATACTCAACACTTGCACACTTGTCATCCCAGCAATTGGGGGGCCGAGGCAGAAGGATCACTGTGAGTTCGAAGCCAGCCTGGGCTACATAAGTAAGTTCAAGGCCAGCCTGCACAGTGTAGCAAGATTCTGTCTCAAAAAACAAAACAAAAATAATCAACACCCAAAGTTAAAGGAGGAAGGGCTTACTTGGCTCACAGTTTGTAGAGGTTTCAGTCCATAGTTGGCTGGTTTCAAGGCAGGATAGCATAGCGGAGGGGCATTTGCAGTGACGGTGGGAAAGAAAGCTTCCTTTCTAGCTATACTTTATCAATAACTCCGTCGCTAGCCTGAGGTTCAGCTCAGTAGTAGGGTGTTTGCCTGGCATGCATGGGGTACTAGGTTCAATCCTCAGTACCACACGCACACACACACATACACACACACACACACACACACACACACACACAGGGGATTATGAGAAAGAATAGTTTCAAGGAAGTCACAGGATCATATCAGAAAACATTAGGTTTCTGGGTGACTGTTGGTCAGGACTCTCTCCAACAGTGAACACATCCTGAAGGAGTCCTGACAGCACACATATATTACCAAAATGTCAAGGACAAAACAGGTTGTAGTGTGTGGGAAAAGGATTAAATATTTCTGTTTTCTGAAAAAATTATTTTATATATTGTTTTCTATTAAAATGTACTTAATTTTTTAAAATACTAAAGTTCACACAGATGGAAGGACAAAAGATCCAGAATAGGCCAGGCATGGTGGCACACTCCTGAAATTCCAGCATTTGGGAGGCTGAGGCAGAAAGATTGCTGTAAGTTTGAGGTCAGCTTGGGCTGCAAAGTGTGTTCAAGGCCAGCCTGAACTGCATAATGAAAACCTGTCTCAAAAAGACAAAAAAAAGAAAAATCCAGAATAATTAAATCAATCCTGAAATAACAGAGCAACATGGAAAAACTTTATTTCAAGTTATTTCAAACTTTATTTCAAGTTATAATGAAGAGAAAAACAGAAAGTTAAATTTTTATTTCTGAAGCCTTTTGCCAACCTGCAACTAGCTACTCGTACCCTGAGCAGATGTTTTCTAACACCAAGTGCATATTTCCCTTGTCTAACTGATCCCATTCAGAACCCATGTTAGTTACCTCAGCCAAGTGTTTCCTGTAATTCTGAGCTTACCCAGAGTTTGAACTTGCCTATAAGATATAATTATCCCTTAGCCCAATCAATAATAAGAAGATAAGATATAACCAATCAACAACCACCAAATACTCTTGCAAACCCCATAAAAGTCCTAGAATACAGAGATTGTGTATTCTAGGACTGACACTTTGGGAATGAGTATCAGTTAGGTCTGTTGACATTAATAAATCTGCATCCAAATCCTGGGTACCATTTCAATGTTTCTATTTGCCACTGCACTACTACAAAGCCACAGTAACAAGAACATGATAGTGGCACAGAAACAGACATGTAGACCAATGGAATAGAACAGAACACAGAAGCCCCTGCACCTACAATCATCTAATTTATTTGTTGTTGTTTTTTGAGACAGGATCTCCCTAACTGATTCAGGATGGCCTGAACTCACTGTGTAGCCTCGGCTGACCTCAAACTCATGGTAATCCTGCTGCCTCAGCCTCCTGAGTGCTGGTGTTATGGGCATGTGCCACCACACCTGGAAGCCATCTGATTCTTGACAAAACAGAAGAAAAAGGTAACCTATTTAACAAATGGTGCTGGCAACACTGAATATCTACCTGCAGAAGACTGATTAAATCAATATGGAGTGAGACCTATATATAAGATTTGAAACTGCTAGAAGGCATAAGGCAAGCTGGCTATGGTGGTGTACATTTTTAACTCCAAAGACTGAGGCAAGAGAATCACTGAAAATTGAAGGCCAGTTTGAGCCTGACATTCATAGTGAGTTCAAGGGCAGTGTGACATGCATAATAAGACACTGTCTCAAAAAAAAAAAAAAAGACAAGAAAAGCCACAAAAAAATAGAGAGAACACTTGAAACCAGAGACCTAGGCAAAAACATCCTCCATTGCACAGGCAATAATGTCAAGAATCAACAAGTGGATGGCCAGGGATGTAGCTCAGCAGCACAGCACCTGCCTGGCAAGTACAAGGTCCTGAGTTCAATTCTCAACACCAAAAAAAAAAAAAACCACCCCAAGTGGAAGTGGAACCACACCAAATTGAAAAGCTTCTTCACAGCGAAGGGAACAACAGAGTGAAAAGACAAACAAGAGACTAGGAGAAAACCTTTGCTAGCTACTCTTTTGATATAAGATTAACACTTAAAATACACAAAAACATACATTAAAAACTCAAAAAATTTAACATCAGAAAAACTAAAAAGCCCAACTAATGAGTGGGCAAATGAATTGAACAGACATGTCTCAAAGAAGTAGCACAAATGGCCAGTAAGTACATGAAAAAATGTTAAACATCTTTACTGATTAATGAAATGTAAATCAAAACTACCCTGAGATTCTACCTCACCCTCATTAAAATGACTAGTACCAAAAAGTCAAAAAACAGAGTGCTGGAAAGGATGTGGGGAAAAGAAACCCTCTTACACTGTTGATGGGAATGTAAAACCAGTACAACCATTATGGAGAGATTCCTCAAAAAACAAGTTATGCGGTTTGATCCAGCTATACCACTCCTTGGCATACTATCAAAAGGATTAAAGATAGAATAATATAGTGATTTGTACATACACATACTTATAGCCGTACAACTCACAGTAGCTATAGCTTGAAAGCAGCCTAGATGCCCATCTAGAGATAAATGGATAAATAAAATGTGGTGTAGATACACAATGAAGTATTATTCTACCATAAATAATAATGAAATCATGTCATTTAATAAAACAAGTTTAAGGCTGGGCATGGTAGTGCACGCCTGTAATCCTAAGCACTTGGGAGGCTGAGGCAGGAGAACCACTGAAAGTTTGAGGTTAAACTGGGCTACAAAGAGAGTTCAAGGCCAGCCTGAACTGCACAGTGAAACTCTGTCTCAAAAAAGCAATCAATCAATCAATCAATAAAACAAGTTTTAAAAAAATCATGGCATTTGCAGGAAAATGGATGGAACTAGGGACATCCATGTTAAGTGAAATAAACCAGTCTTTAAAAGTTGAATATTGCATGTTTTCTCTCATATAAGCAATTTATAAATAAGTGAATAAATGAGATGACAGAAAGCTGGAAGGTAGAGTTTTAGAAATGGAAAAGTGGGTCATGTGGAGGAGGCAGGAAAGGGAGAGCATATAACCGAAATAATAATATCATAATATTATTATTATTATATAATATCATAATATCATAATATAATTATAATAATAATCAATATGCCAAGATGAACCTCATTATTCTGTATTGTTAACATACATCGACTTAAAAAAAAGCTGGCCAGGTGTGCTGGTGCACACCTATAATCCCAGCACTAGGGAGGCTGAGGCAGGAGGATCATTGCTAGTTCAAGGCCAGCCGAGACTACAAAGTGAGCTCAAGGGCAGCCTGAACTGCACAGCAAGACCCTGTCTCAAAAAGACAAAAATAAATAAATAAATAAAAATTTTTAAAAAGCCGTTGAAGTACCTGATGGGCTGGCAGCTGATACCTGAAAAACTGTCCAAGTGCCACATGCTGTACTTGGCTGCCTGAGTAACTGTGGACATTGGTGGCTCTCCCACAGCCAGGTCACCCAGTACCAAGGGCTTTTATGTAAAAAATTTTTGTCTGATTCTTGTGGTGCTAAAACCACTCAGTCCTGCCACATACCAGCCTGCTGAGCTGGGCCCTCCAGGTCATGACTGCCTGGCACTGACTAATAAGCTATTCTTGAGCTGACCAGACTTAAAGATAGACTCCCAACAGATGCTGAGTACACCCTGTTTATGGATGAAAGTAGCTCTATTAGGAATGGAGTCTCACTGGATATGCTGTGATCACCCTGGACGAAGTTATTTTAGCTGAAGCTCTCCCGAAAGGGTAGTCTGCACAGTGAACTGAGCTATGGGCCTTCATATGGACCTTCAATTGCTCAACATCTACAGTCTCTAGATATGCCTTTGCTACAGTTCATGTTCATGGAATGATTTATGTAGAGAGAGGATTACTTACAGCAGAAATAAAAATCATACCCGGCATGGTAGCTTGTGCCTGTAATTCCAGCACTTGGGAGGTTGAGGCAGGAGGATCCTTGTGAGTTCAAGACCAACCTGGGCTACAAAGTTGTTGGGGACCACTACAAAGTGGTTCTGAGCAAGATTTAATATTAACCAATTGGCTTTTAACATTTACTTGTGAGCTGTCTGAGGCTTAGGCACCTTGTCTGCAGATGGGCAGCTGATTCATAGTAAATGAACTTCTATGAGTCACTGGTCACTGCTGAGGCCTGTATTGGCCTGTGATGCTGCGATGACTCAAGGACAAGTAGACCGCAGCTGAGGACGGCTGGCTCCAACCCCAATTAACGTCAAGGGACTGTGGCTGCACGCATCGCAGCCCTGCTGTGAAGGCCTTCCTAGAGAGAACATAGTTCTCCTAAATTAACATAATATTACTTGGAGGAGTCCTGAAAGGGATTCCCAAGTCCTGCCCAGATTCCTGCATTTTCTTCAGTATTCCCCCTCCCTTGTTTGTAAACCAAATAAATACAGGCCACCCAGAGAAGTCTTTGGGTAATTCAGAGACTATTGAAGCTGGAAGAGAATTAGTCCATCCTGGGGCCCTTGAAACCATTTTCATCATCTCATTTACTTAAGCCTTCGTCTGTCCACTTGCTTGGGAGATTATAGGCCTGATCAGCCTGCAATAACTTAGGGTTATTTAACCTGATTTTCGATACAAAGTGAGCTCAAGGCCAGCCTGAAATGCATAGTAAGGCCCTGTCTCAAAAAAAAAAGAGAAAGAGGAAGAAGCAAACCTTGAAATTCTAATGTACAGTCCTTCTGACACTGTGATGGGAATAAAAAATCAATTCCTTGCATATGCAAAGGCAAAAGATGACTCGGCAAAACAAGAGCAAGCCGCCAAGGGACCCAGGCCCTGGGAGGGACTCCCAGATGGACAAACTGTTATCCCACAAGAGATGGCTTTTGCCTGTGTAAAAAAAAAGAAAAAAGCACAGTCTAACCCATGGAGGACAAACAGCCACAGAAGAGCTCCAAGGCTGCTACTATTGCATCCCGTGCCTGGCGAGCATCTGCAGCACTGTCTGCTAGTGATGCTAAACCTGTGCTCAAAACAATCTAATTCAGAGTCCTAACACCCCTCTGGGGATCAAACTGACTGGAACATCGTTTGAGGATATACAAATAGACTTCACAGAAGTCAAACCGGGTAAAGGATACACATATCTTCTGGTCCTAGTCTTGTACTTTCTCCGGTTGGGTAGAAGCCTTCCCTACCGGAAGAGAAAAATCCTCCAAAGTCAGTTGAGTGCTGCTTTGAGAAATTATTTCCAGATATGGACTCCCTTTGTACACAGGAAGTGATAATGGCTCTGCCTTTGTGGCAGAAATAATTCAAAATCTTGCTAAACTGCTCCAAATAAAATGCAACTCACACGCTGCATATCAACCTCAGAGCTCTGAAAAGGTGAAATGAATGAACTGAACTTTATTTATTTATTTTTTAAAATTTTATTGTAAAGAGAGTAATAAGTGAGGGAAAAAAAGAATAATACCAGCATCCCAGCATCACAAAACATAAACAAACCAAAGCAAGAACATTTACAATGATATGGGGTTTCAAGACAAAATAGTATGGATTAACAGTGGTTGTTATATTACATATGGTTATCTTCCACTACATTGCTCAGATTACCAAATGTAAGAATGCAAGATTATTCAAACCATGAATGAGAATAAGAAAATAATTATTAGATAAAACATTAGAGATAATACAGAGTTTCACTAGACAAGATGGTAGGAATTCACCAATGGCTGTTTCTTTGCACATTGTTGTCTTCAAATCAGTTGCTCAGATTACCAGATATAAGCATGCAAAATTAGTCAGAGCATAAAATTTTTTAGGGATTAACTGTTCCTTTCAATACACCATCAGACATCAGCAGTAAAGTTGTCATAGCTATTCATACATGTATATATATTTTGCCTTCCTTCTGTTTTCTTCTCTCCCTCATTCCAGTCATTTCTTCCTTTGAGCAATTTGTTTCTCTTTCCTATCATCTATTATATGTTTTGATTTTTACTTATCCTTTCATGTTCCTATACCAAGGAGACAATATGATGTTTATATATGTAGGTCTGATTTATTTCACTTACGAGTATGGTCTCTAGTTGCATCCATTTACCTACAAAAGCCTCGAGTTTATCATTTTTTATAGCTGAGTAATACTCCATTGTATAAAAATACCACATCTTTTTTATCCATCCCTTAGTGGATGGGCATTTGTATTATTTCCAAGATTTAGCTATAAAAATTATAATGCTATAAATATGGGTGCACATATATTGCTGTGGTATGATGTTTTAATTCTTCTGGGAAAATATTCAGAAGGGGAATAGCTGGGTTAAGTGGGACTTCCAATGCTAGTTTTGTGATGAGTCTCCAAACTGATTTCCACAGTGGTTTCACCAATCTATACACCCACCAGCAGTGGAGTAGGGTTCCTTTTTTCCCATAGCCTCTCCAGCATTTGTTATTGGTTGATTTCTTAATGATAGTTATTCTTTCTGGGGTGACATGGAATTTCAGTGTTGCTTTAATTTGTGGGCTGGGGATCTAGCTCAATAGCATAAGTGCCTGCCCGTTTTAATTTGCATTTTTCAAATGACTAATGATATTGAACATTTTTTCATGTGTTTATTCGCCATTTATATTTTTTCATTTGAGAAGTGTATATTCATCTCAGACGCCCATTTTTGGATTGGGTCTTTAAATTTGGGGAGCCTTATTTTTAAAAAATTCTTTATATATCCTAGATAGAAGTCTTTTGTATGAGGGGCAGTCAGCTAAAATTTTTTCGCAATTTGTGGGTTTTCTTTTTACTGTGTCAGTGACTTCTTTTGGTGTGCCAAAACTTTTCAATAAGATGAGATCCCAGTTGTTGATTCTTTGAAGTATTTCCCATGCAGTTTGGTTTCTGTTCATAAACGCTCTGCATACCCCTATGTCTTCAAGATTTTTACCTAATTTCTCTTCCAATAAATTTAGTGTTCCTGGTTTAATATTTAGATATTTGATCCATTTTGACTTTAGTGCGTGGTGAAAGACACGGGTTTAGTTTTAGTCTTTGACATGTAGAAAGCCAGTTTTCCCAGCACCATTTATTAAAGAGGCTATCTTTCTTCCAGTGAAAATGTTTGGCCCCTTTGTCAAAGGTAAGGTGACTGAGTGTGTAGTTGTGTCTGTATCTTCTAATCTGTTCCATTGATCTTCAGGTCTGTTTTTGTGCCAGTACCATGCTGATTTTATCACAGTAGCTTTGTAATATAATTTCAAGTCAGATATTGTGATGCCTTCTGACTTTCCTTTGTTTCCCAGGATTGCTTTTGCTATTCTAGGCCTCTTCTGGCTCCAGGTGAACTTTTAGGAGTGTTTTCTCTAGATCTGTGAGGTATACTAATGGTGTTTTAGTTGGGATTTTATTGAATCTGTACAACACTTTTGGGAGTATGGCCATTTTCACAATGTTGGTTCTTCCTATGCATGAACAAGGAATTTCTTTCCATTTTCTGATATCCTCTTTGATCTCTTTTTTCAGAGCACTATAATTTTCATTGTATAGATCTTTTATTTATTTATTTATTTATTTGTGGTACTGGGGATCGAACTCAGGACCCTGCGCTTGCTAGGCAAGCGCTTATTCCACTGAGCTATATCCCCAGCCCCTGTATAGATCTTTTACTTCTTTCATTAGATTGATTCCTAAGTATTTCATCTTTTTACATACTATTGTGAAGAGTGTGGTTTCCCTAATTTCTCTCTCAATTTGTTTGTTGCTTGTGTACTGGAATGCTATTGATTTTTGAGTGTTAACTTTGTATCCAGATATGCTACTGAATTTGGTTATTAAATCCATAAGCTTTTTGGTGGTTTTGGGGATCTTCTATGTAGAATATTGTGTCATCTGTAAATAATGATAATTTCATTTACTCCTTTCCTATCCTTATTCCTTTTATTTCTCTAGCTAATATTTCCAGAACCGTATTGAATAGAAGTGGTGACAGTGGACATCCTTGTCTTGTTCCTGATTTTAAAGTGAAAGCTCTCAATTTTTGACCACTTAGAATGATGTTAGCTGTTGGTTTATCATAGATGGCTTTGATCAAGTTGAGGTAAAGTCCATCTATTCCTATTTTCTGTAGGGTTTTTATCATGAACGAGTGTTGGACTTTATCAAAGGCTTTTTCTGCATCAATAGAGATGATCATGTGATTTTTTTGTCTTTGGCTCTATTGACATGGTGTATTACATTAATTTATTTGCATATATTGAACCATCCCTGCATTCCTGGGATGAATCCCACTTGGCCATGGTGTATAATCTTCTTGATGATTTGTTGCATTCTGTTTGCTAGTATTTTATTGAGAATTTTTGCAACAATATTCATTAGGGAGATTGGCCTGTAGTTCTCTTTTTTGGTTGGGTGTTTCTCTGGTTTTAGTATCAGGATAATACTTGCCTCCAGGAATGAGTTGGGGAGAATTCCTTCCCTTTCAATTTCTTTAAAGAGTTTGAGGACAGTTGGTGTTAAATCTTCTCTAAATTTCTTGTTACATTCAGCTATGAATCCATCAGGACCTGGGCTTTTCTTCATCGGCAAGTTTTTTTATTACATTCTCAATTTCACTGGCTGATATTGAGTTATTCAGGATTTTTATATCTTCTTCATTCAGCTTTGGTAATCCATATGTATCTAGAAATCTGTCCATTTCCTCTGTGTTTTCCATCCTATGAAAGTAAAGATTTTCAAAGTAGGTATTGAGGATCTTCTGAATTTCTTCAGGATCTTTAGTGATTTCATCCCTTTCATTCCTTATTGCATGTATTTCAGTATTTTCTTTCCTATTTTTGATAAGGTTGGCTAGGGGTTTATCTATTTTATTTATTCTTTCAAAGAACCAACTCTTCAATTCATTCATTCTTTCTAATTTTGTCTCCATTGCATTAATTTCTGCCCTGAGGTTTATAATTTCCTGTCTTCTTTGATCTTTAGGTTTGACTTGCTCTTCTTTTCTTAGGACCTTAAGGTACAGGATAAGATTGTTTATTTGAGCTCATTCTGTTTTCCTGAGGTGGGAATTCACTGCTATAAACTTTCCTCTGAGGACTGCTTTCACTGCATCCCAAAGGTTCCTGTAGATTGTATGTACATTTTCATTTGATCGTAAATAGTGTTTAATTTCTACTTTGATTTCCTCTGTGACCCATTGGTTGTTCAGGAGGATGTTACTTAATTTACAACCGTTTATGGAGTTTTCATGATTTCTTTTATCATTAATTTCCAATTTCATTGCACTATGGTCCAATAGTATACATGGGATAATTTCAAATCCTCTGCATTTATTTAAACATATTCTATGTGCTAGCATGTGGTCTATTTTAGAGAATGTCCCATGTGCAGCTGAGAAGAATGTATTCTGATGCTGTTGGATGGAACACTCTATAAGGTCTACTAAGTCCATATGTTCACAAGTTTGGTTAAGTTCTGTTATTTCTTTGCTGAATTTTTTGTCTAGTGGTTCTATCTCTTTGTAACAAATGTGTGTTGAAGTGTCTGTTATGATTGTGTTGCTGCTTATTTCATTTTTCATGTCTGTTAAAATTTGTTTTATATAGTTGGGTGCTCCTGTATTTGGTGCATAGATGTTTATGATTGTTATCTTGAAGTTTTCCCCTCACAAGTATGAAAACTCTTGAAGTTTTCCCCTCACAAGTATGAAGTGACCTTTTTCTGATTGTTCTTGGTTTGAAGTTCATGCTGTCTGCAAACAGAATAGCTACATCCACTTTTTTCTGGGTTCTTGTTGCATCGAGTATTGTTTTCCATCCTTTAATTTTCAGCCTATGAATTTCCTTTTGAGTTAAATGTGTTTCTTGTATATAGTATATAGTTTGGTTTTATTTCTTGATCCACTCTGCTAGTCTGCTTCTTTTGGTTGGTGCATTGAGACCATTTACTTTGATGGTTATAATTGATATGTACTGGCTTATCTTTGTCATGTTATTTTCCTGCTGTTGATTCCTCCTTTTTACCTCTGTTTAATTGCTTGCTCTGCTTGGTGGTTCCTTTCTGTTGTTGTTGTTGTAGTCTGTTTTATCTCTTTCTAGAATATCTTTAATACTCTGTAGGGTTGGTTTAGCACTCATGAATTTCTCCAGTTGTTCTTTATCATGAAACTATTTTATTTCTCCATTAAACTTGAAGGATAGTTTTTCAGAGTACATCAATCTGGGTTGGAAGTTGTTTTCTTTCAGTACCTAAAATACTTCACTCCAAGCTCTTCTTGACTTCATTGCTTGTGTGGAGAAATCTGCTGTGATTCTGATGGGCTTTCCTTTATAGGTGATCTGTTTCTTTTCTCTAACAGCTTTTAATGTCCTGATTTTATATTGAGTTTCCAGGATCTTGATCACTATATGTCTGGGTGTAGATTTATTTTGGTTATGATTAACTAGAGTTCTATATGCTTCACTTCTCTGTATGTCCAATTCTTTTTCCATGCTTGGGAAGTTTTCTGCTATTATTTCTGCAAATAGTCTTTTTATGTCATTTGTGTTGACACTTGCTGTTTCATTGATACCTATTAACCTCACGTTTTCTTTGCGTCATCTTATAGTTGTTAAATTGTTATTTCCTGGTTCCTTGTTTTTAAGAGATTCCCTCCTTTCACAGACGTTAGTGGCAATGCTGTCTTCAAGGTCTGAAAATCTATCTTCAGCTTCGTTCAGGCGGTTTTACCAGCTTTCAATGGAGTTTTTAATTTCCTGGATATCTGTTTGAATCTGTTTCACACATTTAGTTTTCTTCTATATTGTTCACTCAAGGTTTCCATGAGGTGTCTATGCTCTTCTATTTTCTTATCAGTGTCATCTTTGGATATGCTGAACAATTTTTTCATTTTTGTTGTCTAATTTTTTTTTTTTACCTGAGACATTATTTGTGATCTGATGTCTTCTATGGCCTGATGAAGTTGTTTCTTTACTTCAGTTGCTATCATTTCAGAAATTTCAGTTGTATGACTTCCAGGCTCTTCTGTGTTGATGTCTCCTGGACTTGTTCTGGGTGGTATGGAGGTCTGGGATTGCATTTTGCTCCTTCGTTTTGTCATTTTTGAAGACCCAGAGCTTCCGTGGAGTGCAGCCTCACCCTCCTGATTGTGTGTGAGTGGCAAGGCGAGTGTCTGAAGATCCCCAGTGCTCAGTGCGGCTCCTGTGCTGGTGAGTGATAGCAAGGTGGGGTCTCAGATGCTCCTGAAACTTTCTTGCATTCAGTTGGCTCCCAGGCATGTGTGGGAGGGGCGGGGAGGCTCACTAGAGTCCTGAAGCTCTATGGAGTTCGGCCCAGCTTCGTCAAGAGTGGGGGGCTGCAGGTTGTGGTACCAAGTCTTCAGACATTGCCCAGGACAGAACCTGCTTCCCACACAGGCAGGGAGGCGTGAGGGTGAACTTCCAAGGCCACTGACTCTGTCTGGGTTTCAGCTGGGCTCCCAGGGGTGTGTAGGATGTTCTGGGGGTGACCACTCAGGCACCAGAAGTTGTCTAGGGTTCCACATGCCTCACACACTAATGGGGGAGGCATGTGAGTGGCCCACTCGGGTTCATAAAGGTGTCTAGGATTCACGTGCAGACATGATAGGGTGCGGAAATTGGCCACTGAGGCCCCAGAGAGTACCCAGGGCTCTGCCTGCCTCGCATGCTGGTCAGGGAGGCATAGCAGTGGCTCACCGGGGTTCCTGAAGATGTCCAGGTTTCAGCCCAGCACCCTCAGACACACTATGGTTGTGGCGAGCAGACACTGAGGCCCCAGAGGGTGCCTGGAGTTCTGCCTGCCTCCCACACTGGTCAGGGAGTCACAGCAGGGACTCATCAGGGTTACTGAAGATGTCTGGGGTTCAGCCCAGCACCTGCAGACACACTATGGGTGTGGTGAGTATGAAGTGAACTTTAAAGAGAACCCTAGCCAAGTTCTGTCATGAAACCAAAGCCCCATGGACTGACTTTCTTCCTATGGCCTTTCCTTTTTTTTTTTTTTTTTTTTTTGGCGGTACTGGGGATCGAACTCAAGACCCTGCACTTGCTAGGCAGGCACTTATTCCACTGAGCTATATCCCCAGCCCCCCTATGGCCTTTCTTGGTGTTAGATGCTCACCTAACTCTGAGTATTACTGCCACTGACGAATCTATAACTCTTAAATTTGGTGCTTACCTTGTATGTCCATGTGAAGGCCTAGTTACCCAATACCAATTTAGTTCTGTTAGCTTTTTCCCTCTGTTCCTATACTCTCTCTGGCTGAAAGACTCAAATGGTGATGCCCCTCAAAGTCCCTGAGGAACATCAAGAGGGGAGAATGAAGCAGAAATCCTGACCTAACTGCAGCCATTTTCTTAAATAAAGCAGCAGTCATTCTGTTCTTTGCCACTGAACTCAGCTAAATTGTATTTGTCATCAAATTGAAACTTCTGTGAATGTGCTAAAAACAACTTTGCTACATACAGTGTGCTCACCACAAAATACCCATTGTACCATGGCCAGGCAGAAGCTTATCTCATTTTTGCAACTTGCGTTCATCACTCTATAAAAAAGGCAAGCTCTCTGTAGCCAGGACCTCAGACTTTGGAGATTACTCCTTTGGGGTCTGCTAACATTGACAAAATTTTCTTTCTTTTTCTCCTGAGCTCCTGGCTACTATTGATTGAATTTCTTCTGCTACATCTACTGTTGGGGAGAATACTGGAAAGAAGGATCACCCCAAAAGCACCAGAAGAGGCCAACCTCGCAACATTCACACTAAGATCAAAGCAACACAGACTTTCCTGAGAGGGTTGACACTAGATTAAGAGGTTCGAGAATCCTCTAAGGTCTCCTATGATCAGATGGCATCACTATCATACAGTGGAGTCTTAGGTAATCACTGATATAGCTGGCAGGCAAACAGAGCTTCTGTTAAACATGGAAAATCCCTCTTCTGCCCTGGCCCAATGTGTTGGCCTCTCTCCAATGCCAAACGAAGAGTAACAGGCACAGATAGCCTAAGGTAAGACATTTTAGTTCCCCTCTTAGCTGTGAGATTGGATCTATTGCCGTTACTCATTCCTTGTACAACCCAAATGTCTATTGGGACAACTCTACTTGGGTCATTCTTAGTAAATTAGGTGTTTCCATCTCCCTAAAGTAAGGACAGATACAGGATTATACACTGCCAGAGCAAGGGACCCATCTGTTAGGTCTTCTTACAGCAGCCCTGATGGGGCTTCAGTAAACCCGAGGATATAAGGTGACAAAGGCAGATCTCAGTCTGGGACACTAACACTTTGGGCTGAGCTGTAAATGTACAGCTCATAAGGAAATAGCTCAAGGCTGAGATATCCCTGGAGTAAACAGTATCCCTTAAACCTGAGGCTCTGAGAAGTATCCAACCTCTACTAAAAAAGTTCCTGGGGCATGGAAGTCAATAAACCATGGAAGTGTTCTTCAGTGAGCCCTTCTCTGCTGATAAAGAATCTGATGGTGAGCACTGATTTACTGATCTGCGAAGTCCATGAAGCAGTAATTACAATATACTCCACAGTACCTAATGCTTATACCCTTCTCACCTGGATGCCTGGGGATACCAAATATTTCACTCATCCTGGACCTGAAGGATGCTTGCTTTCTTCTTTCTTCTTTCTTTCTTTTTTTCTTTCTTTTCTTTCTTTCCTTCCTTTCCTTTCTTTCTTCCTTCCTCCCTTCCTTTCTTTCTTCATCTTTCTTTCTTTTCCCTCCTTCCTTCGTTTTGCTTTCTTGAGACAGGGTCTCATTATATAGTTCAAGCTGTCCTTGAACTCATCATATAGCCCAGGCTGGCCTCAAGTTTGTGGCAATCCTCCTGCCTCAGCCTCTCAAGTGCTAGGATTACAGGCTTAGGCCACCATATCCAGCAGAATGCTTTTTTCCCCTGCATTTCCCTCCATCTGGAGTCACAATACTTATACTGGTATTTGACTTTGAAAGGTGAGAGCTGGATTCACAGGCGTGCACTCAATACTCCTAGACCAGTGAAGGGGAACCTTTTAGAGACTGAGTGCCCTAACTGCAGCCCAAACCCACTTATTTATTGCAAAGTGCCAACCCTGCAACTAAACCTGAATACTGGGGTTTTAGATTAGAAAAAGCAACTGTTATCTGACGCTCAGATGAAGTGACTGCTGAGGTGACTTGGCTCTTCTGCTGACAGGGTTTTGTGTGCCTGCTGTGGCATGTGTGCCACAGGTTCATTTTTTTTTTTTTTTTTGCGGTACTTGGGATTGAACTCAGGACCCTGCGCTTGCTAGGCAGGCGCTTATTCCACTGAGCTATATCCCCAGCTCCTGTGCCACAGGTTCACCACCACTGTCCTAAACAATACACTTCCTCAGTGGTTCAGGGACACCCCTTATATATAGTACCTGGAAAACATTAGCCAATGAACTGAGAATCAACACGAAAATATGAAAAACTGATACAATGCGTGTAAAATTGTCAGGAACAGTCAGCAGGATTCACATAGCACCATTACAGTTCTGAAACTCCTTGTGAAAGATTACCACACCTCCCCTTCTAAGGCCCCGGTTTCCATAGAGAAAAGGCAGTATTTGGTTTCATTCTGACACCATGAACCTGAACTTTGGCAATGGATGGGAATAAGCAGTCACCTCACCGCTTTCTCCCCAGACAAGAAGATTAACTAAGGGGCTTCTTAGGTGCCAGTCAAATTCAGACACCCAATTTTAGGTTTTGGCCAAGGCACACTGTAAATCCCTGAAAGGGGAAGAAAGGAGGTCTATTTACTGAAATAAAAAGTCAAAAGAATTCAAGTCCCTCAAAACTAAGATGCCCAGGCCCCTGCAGCAGGACTCCCAAGTCTAAAGAACCCTTTCACCTCCATGAAGGTAGCTGTTTTCTTGGAGGCTGTATTTCAAAGAGCTGATTCTCAGGCCCTGGGAGGTAGATGATTTATGGGAAACAGGTTCACAGAGCACTCATCACTAGCTAACTTAGTTCTACCCTGTGAGAAAAAAATCAGACGCAGCACCTTGCATGAAGTGGTCATGACTCATAGCCAGCCAGGGACAACAGAAGCCTTGGCTCCACGGGCCCCTCACAACTCAAGAAACCTGTCCTACACAGCATGAGCCCCACTTGCATCACAGCCAAGGCACCTCAAATGGAAGCTGTCTGGGATACCCAGGGACAGCAGGACCCTCTGGGCAAAACTTTGAAATACAAGCTGCCTTCAGGGAAAGGGCACAAAGTGCTGATTTACAGAGGGTACCCAGTACACTTATGCTCTACATCTAAAGCAGCTCTCCAGGCTTGTGTTCAGATGGGCTTTCACGATCAGGTTGTGCACGCTCTACACTCATGAGATGAATCTTCTGACGGGCTTGCAATGGAATATGCTGTCAGGAGGTGGGTACTGAGGTGGATAGGGGCCACTGAAGACATAACTTTGGAGGATGCATCTCTCCGACTACTCCCTTTCTGTTGGCTGCCAAGAGCTTCCTTCCACCATGCCCTTCTGCCATGCCATTTCCGCCTTGGCATAGACGAAACATTCTGAAACCATGAACCAAAATCAACCTATCTGCAAGTTGTGCATGTCAGGTGTTCTGTTCCAGTGAAAGGAAAGGTGGTTAATACACTAAAATGAACCCTACAGGTCCATTTGAAACATGCTCACAGATGGATGACCAGGATCTTAGGTGAAGGAGAGGTCAACACTGTCTTTGTTCTCATCCTGTCTTGGGAAGCTGTGGACTGTAGCATCAGATGGTTCAGGAGACAAACCCCAGTGGTCCCAGCTTGTGTTGGTCAGATTAACCAGAGTGGCTACTGGAGCAAGAGACTCAAGTGAAAACTCAGTTTCAAAACTGCCTGGCCCTGGCAGAGCACTGTAATCTGCCACACTCAAGCCTCCCCATACTCTTATTGGGTGACACAGTAGTGTAAGCTGAAGGTCCTTTCCCTTGGCTATCGCTCAAGGAAGTGTCGTGGGGCGGGGTCCCCAAGGGGTCAGGCAGTGTTGTTAGTTCCCAGCACAAGTTCAGCCTCTCACCAGAACAGTGCCTCCTTTTGCAGTCGTGTTTGTCGCCCATTAAGGCCCACTGTTTGAATGACCTGTGTGAATGAATGCATCTAGCAGGGCCTTCTGCCCTGGGAGGAGGTGACGGGGGAGCCCACAAGGTCCTCATTACTGTCCCAGGTGTCCCACTCGTCATCTCCAGATCCCCAAGCTCTGTATGGCCTCTAAAATGAGTCCTGGGCCAGGAATACAACTCAGTGGCACAGTGCCTGCCTGTCAAGCAGAAGGTCCTGAGCTCGATTCCCAGTACCAAAAAAAAAAATTGTCACTAAAATGAGTACTCGCAACTTCTGAATCCAGCTAGTGTTCCAGGGAAATGTCATGCAGTATAAACAGTATCTCCTGACCTTTCTGGCTGTATCCTCTGTAAAGTAGGCAGACTTGACACAAAGATGGTCATCCAGCCCAGGGGGGCCTGTGCTCAGATAGTGTGTAAGGCTGCAGGTGCTCATGACAGCCTGGGGTGAGTGATACGAGGGCATGCATGCTAGTTTATTCCAGTGCTTGTCTCTGGTCAGGCTCCTGCCTTTATGTTCCTATACTGAATTCTCACTACCTTATAATAGCACATCAAGGGCTGGGGATATAGCTCAGTGGAATAAGCGCTTGCCTAGCAAGCGCAGGGTCCTGAGTTCGATCCCCAGTACCGCAAAAAAAAAAAAAAGAAAAAAAAAAAAAACATAAAAAAAAAAAAAAAATAGCACATCAACCAAGCTCTGAGTTTCTGGGAGGCAGAGAAAGCCTGAAGCATCTTGCAAGCATCTGGACCCCACGTATGAGATTAGAACTCTTGCATGTCACCTGGGTTACTTCTGTGCTGGCTCTGAAGTGTGCTCCGTGAACGCAAGCCACACCCACACCTGGCTGTACTCAGGAGCCAGCTTGCCTCCCGAGGTCCTGGGTGGAGCTAACGGAGGATAAGTTTTAAGAACAGACATCCGACAGAGCAGTTAGAAGTGAACTCTGGGCACTCTGCTTCTAGATACGAGTGAAAACATTCACTTACTGTTGAAACCACTCTGAATCACTGATTTCCAAGGAAAACCACTTTGAGTGACATTGTGAACCTGCTGTCTATTGAGGATTATGTCTGTTCATCACCAGCCAACCTTGGGGTCCACCCTCTGTACTAAGCTCTAAACTCTTAAGTACAAACTGCACTGAGTACAACAGACACAGGTTTTATTGAATGGATGTCAAACGTTCTAGCAAGTAAGTGCACATTTTGTATGAAGTTAGATATTGTTTTTAAGTAAGCAATTCTGAATTTTTTTTAACCAACATTCTAAGTTCTTACCAATACACGTGGTCTCATACAAAATTATTTTAAGGCTACAGATTTATTCACATTTACACCAGCAAATGGTTCATCCCATGTGAATTTTCTGATGTTGAGTAAGCCTTGAGCTCCGATTAAAAGCTTTGCCACAGTCATTACATTTGTAAGGCTTCTCTCCTGTGTGAATTCTCTGATGTATAATTAAATGTGAGCGCCACCTAAATATTTTCTCACAGTTATCACACTGATGCAGTTTCTTAATAGTGTTCACTTTTTTACGGCTCACAAAGGTGGGCCCTTGCAGGGTGTTCCCATACTCATAGTACCACTGGGCTCTTGTATGTATTCTCTGGTGTTCAATAAGATATGAGCTCCGACTGAAGGCCTTTCCACATTCATTACATTCATAGGGCTTCACGCCTGCATGAATTATTTGGTGTTGGAAAAGGGTTGAGTTTTGACTGAAGGCTTTCCCACATTCATTACACTTATATGGTCTCTCCCCAGTGTGGACCCTTTGGTGAATAGTGAGCTGTGTGCTCATACTGAAGGCTTTTCCACACTGAAGGCATTCAAAGGGCTTTTCTCCTTTATGGATTCTCTGATGGTAGATGAGGCTAGAGCTCTGGCTAAAGGCTTTCCCACAGTCATTACACACATAAGGTTTTTCTCCAGTGTGGATTCGTTGATGCTGAATAAGATGTGAACCTTGGACAAACCCTTTCCCACAGTCATCACATTTAAATGGTTTTTCTCCAGTGTGAGTTCTCTGATGGCGAATAAGCCGGGAACTACAACCAAAGGCTTTTGTACACTTGTTGCATTTATAAGGTTTCTCTCCAGTGTGAATCAGCTGGTGCTGACTCAGGCGAGAGATCCACCTAAAAGCTTTCCCACACTCATTGCACTTAAATGGTTTCTCCACAGCGTGACTTCTCTGATGTGCAATGAGGCTTGGACCTTCTGAGGCTCTTGGTATTTGAGGTTTCTCCGCAGTGTGCATCCTCTGGTGCTGAGCTAGAGTTGAGCTCTGGCTGAAGGCCTTTCCACACTCCTTGCACAGGTAGGGCCTCTCCCCAGTGTGAGTTCTCTGGTGCCTGACCAGTTGTGACTGCTGGCTAAAGGCCTTGCCACACTCACGACAGCTGTAGGGCCTTTCACCCGTGTGGATTCTCTGATGATGGATGAGGCTTGAGCTCTGACCAAAGGCTTTGCCACATTCATCACACCTGTAGGGCTTCTCTCCAGTATGAATTCTTTGATGCTGAATAAGTTTTGAGCTCAGGCGGAAGGCTTTTCCACACTCAACACACTTAAATGGTTTCTCTCCAGTGTGGATTCTCTGGTGCTGGTGGAGTTGTGAGCACAGCCTAAAGACTTTTCCACACTCCTCACACTTGTATGGCTTCTCCCCACAGCACTTACCTGGAGGATTCCCCTGCAAGCATTCGGGTAATTGTTCTTGGCATTGTTGACATCTGTGAGTTTTTTCCTGGTTCAAACCTGAGTCTAAAGAGGTTCTGAGACCTCTGCCACATACCTCACATCTCTGCAACCCTTCTGCACTGTCTCTTTGATGTATCTCAGGCTGATGATCTAGATCACTGGCTCTCAGCTCCCTGTACTCCTCGGCAGTGTCCTTGGTGACAGTCTTGGGTGCTCCAGGCCTCCTTTTCAAATGGTGCTTTTGGAAGAGGGAGCTCCTCAATGTTAGCCCACAGATAGCTGAACACTTTTCTGACCAGACTTCAGAATTCCAAGTGTCTCCACAGCCAGAACCCTGAGGTTTGAGAAGATTGATGTCCTCACAAGGCTGCTTACAGTCAGGTTTAATGGTGGACTCTGAAACAACCAAGAAAGAAAAATCCTCCTTACATACTGAGCTTAGAGAAAGGACAAAGAGTATAGGAAGAGGGTGGAAGTCCACCCTTCCCTAGGCAGGCTATGTGTATGTGTGACACACCCTAAATGGTAGTTTTTTTGTTTTGTTTTGTTTTGTTTTGCGGTACTGGGGATTGAACTCAGGACCCTGCGCTTGCTAGGCAAGCACTTATTCCACTGAGCTATATCCCCAGCCCCTACACACCCTAAATGGAAACATGGTAAGATTCTTGGAGAGTTCTCACAATGTGGCTTCATTTACATTCTACTCATCCATTTTACAAGCATTAAGTGCTCATGTATATTAAACAGAGTGCTGAGAGTTGCATGTCCTGAGAGGAGTCCACCCCGCTGGGTGTTTTGGAATGAATGTCCACAAGGATGCCAAGTGAGGATGGACAAGCAAATATGAGAGGTGAAGAATCTGCCAAGAAGGATTTGGCTGGCTGTGTGCGTGTAGGGGTGATCAGAGGTCCCCAGCATCCTAGTTAAAAGTGAGGACAGAACAGGTCTGACATGTGAACAGAAGGAATGGGCAGGAACAAGAGGCTGAAGAGCTGCTGAGAGCACAAGAGCCTAGAAAAGGGTTGAGCTTGTAGGGCTGTATCAAGCAGTACTCCAGCCTCTCCACTTCCTCCAGCTGCACTGGCACTGACATTACTCAAAAGGCCATAGGCCAAGAGGCCAGCTTGCAGCCCATGTTGACTTCTCCTTCCTAGGAGTCTATGTACCTACTGGCCTCCAATACACTCACTTCCCTTCTGGAGCCTCTCAATAAAACAGTTACCTTCCTATTCTAAAATCCCCAGAGTACGTCTACTGAAAGACTTCCTGACAATAACCTCAAAACACAACTACAACCAGGCTGGAACTAGCTACAGCAAGCCCACAGCCCCCTTACAGGGCTTTAGCCTTGCTATGCATGCCCACTCCTCATCAGTAGAGCTGAGCCTCCAATTCCAGTGATTTGGGCAGGTCTTCCTGTCAGTCTTACAGTGAGAAAGGGCTGACACTCATGCAGCCTCTTCTGTGCAATAAACAATTCCCTGTCAATCTTCTGTTGGTCTTCCATAAGCCAGTGAGGGCAGGAAAATCCCCACGCATAGCCAAGCAGACTGGCTCCAGAGGGCACAAGTATACCAAGGGCACACAGGTAATGACAGGCCCTGGAGCCCAACTCTCCCCACCTTACTATGTGGCAGAGATGGTCCTTGCCTGGCTCTCCTCTGGAGCCTTCCTCTGCCATGGGGTGAGAAAGGGTAGCAAGACACACAGCAAGTACTGTTTCTCAGCTGGAACTCATAGTTCCCTTGGGAGAACCTCAAGAGACCTCAATGCAAGCTTGCTGTTGTTCAGCCAGGAATTGCTCAGCCTCCTGCTGGTCAGGAGGCTAAAACCTCCATGTAGCTAAGCAGCCAACTGCAACCATGACCAAAGCACAAAAATGTCACAGAACACCTGGCTGTGCTACTAAGTACTGCCCTTTGATTCCTGTGATGATCTGTGAGCAGCTTGGGCTAGAACTTCTGCCCTAATCCTGAACATCACCAGGCCATGGCCACCATCCACAGCATAGTCCCAGCCTCTCTGGCTACTTAAAGTCTCCCACAGCCACCTGCTCTTGGCAGCCCCTGGCCTCTTGCCTAGCCCATTTTTTCCCGACTCTATGCAGCATTGATAGCACTCCCATGTTCCTAAAATTACAGGACAAGGTTCTCTCCTCTGCCCTGGAACAAAAGACCTTCAGAAGGCTTCTGGGCAACCCCTAGGAAGATGCAAGCTCTCAAGAAAAATGAAAATACTCTTTGAAAATAGAGACGCATGTATTTCAGGGCAGAGCAAAGTCAGGCTCAAGACTCACTGAGGTCACCATCCTGGAGCACAATGATGGGAACCACCCCCTGGGGCCATGGTGGTGGGTGAGGGTGTGGGGAAGGTAAAGTTGCAAATGGTATCCTCTCCCCCATCCACCTGACTAGTATCCTTGGATATCTGATGCTGGCTGCAGCAGCCAGAGGCAAAGTGCACATCTGGGGATTTCCACTTCACTTCATATATACTATCGTGCACTGTCATCCGAAAGGCCACGCTCCTGCCTTGCACTCACTGTTACTTTGTTGTCACTTCCCCACCTTAGGGATCACTTGCTAAGCATAAACCCATGAATCTGATGCCATGGTGCACACTATAACCTCCCCGCCCTGGAGATACCTCAGTGGAAGGCTGGGTTTTAATGGGTACCCCATAGCTTTGCCTCCTTTCCAAGGAGGCTCAGAAGGGACCTATCTCTCTGGGAGGGCTATGTGAGGAGTTACATGGAAATACAGGGTTGCTGCAGATGTAATTAGTTATGGTCAATTTGTTAGGGTGGCCTTTATTTTAATAGGACTGTGTGCTTATGAGGATTTGGGCACATGAAGACGGGCACACAGGAAGAAGTCAGCTGAATGCAAATGGAAGCAGAGACTGGAGGGGGGCTGTTACAGATGGAGGGGCACAAAGGACACACTACAAGAACAGGGCTCCCCCAGAGCTTTTGTGAGGAAATGGTCCTGCAGACTTCTGGCCTCCACAGCTCTGAGACGATTTCTGTTGTTTTAAGCCAGTTTGTGACTCATTACAGCACCAACAGTAGACCAAGACATGCAGGCCTTGATCTGAAGGGCTTAGGTCACCCAGGCCCCAACATGTTCTGCAAAGAGCACTGGAAAAGGATCTGATTCAGCAAACATGGACCTGAGAATCAAGTTCACTGCTTTACCTGGATCCAAAGATTTGTGCTTCTGCTTAAGAGACTAGTTAGTAGAATTAGAAACAACAAAATTTGGTAAGACTTCAAACACAGTTATACACGGTGGCACACACATGTAATCCCAGCACTCCAGAGGCTGAGGCAGAAGGATCACTATGAGTTTCAGGTTCGCCTGGGCAACATACTGAGTTGAGCACCAGCCTGGACTACACAGTGAGACCTTGTCCCGTGGGGGGATAAAAGAGAGATTTCAAACACAAACTCTCCTTGGTGATGGCACAGCTGTTTTACGTCCTTGCTGTTCTGTGGTTTGGTCTCCCTACACCTGAATGGGCTTCCTTCCAGGCCTACGCCTTCTTCATGGGCTCCCCAGCACTCCAGCCTCTCACTGCCTCAAGGCCCAACTCTGGCTCCCCTTCCACCTAGAACATTTCTTTCATAACGCCTGCACCTCACCTGTCTGGAATGTCCATGGTGCCTCGGTCCCCTCCGCTCCCTGAAGGTCTAGGACCCATGGCTCCTGTCCTTGCTCCAGCCGGGAGATCAGCTCAGGCTTGAAGACCAGGAATCCTGCTGTGTGTGCAGCAAAGAAGAAAATGCTGGAAGCTCATCCAGGGCTCAGCTGGCTCTGGTTTCCAGATGTGGAGGATGGGGCCTGCCAGACAGGCAGACCCTTGTGGAGGGTGAGGATGTGGACACTACATACCCCTTTCATACAGGTGTGTCCAGCTCCTCTGGCTGTGTACAGTGGAGGGCACCCCACCTCCCACAATCTCAAAGGGACTTGGTCATCAAAGAGTCTGCAAAGAACAAGCTGCTCTACCCAGGGCAGAAAGGAAGGGGAAGAGGAAGTCCCAGCCCCAGCCGAGGCCTTACTCAGCAGAGCCAGGGCTATCCAGGGCTCTTCCAGCGCAGAGGGCTGGGCTGCCACTAGAGATAGATAGCAAAGAAACAAGACTTTAAAATAACAAAAATAATCAAACGAAGCAGATTTCAAATAAGGCCTCAAGGTCCAGTCATCATCCTTGACCTCCTAGGCTCAGTCCTTCAGCAAATGGCCTATCAAGACAATGTGGAACAGTGGAGACCTAGGGGCATCTCCCTGGCACCTCACTTCTGGGGGCTACCAGCCCCCATGCTGTGCAGCATCCCCAAACCCCCACCAGTGCCTGTCAATACAGAGAGGAGCATCTGACAAAGGGTGGCCAAGTCCTTGGTTCTGAAACTTCGCTCAGGCTTCCTGACAAGGGGGTAATGGTAGGCAGAGTTCCTAAAGGCCCATAGCAAAAGTCTCAAACCCTCACATACAGGCAGGAGCTCACACTCAACAGGAAACTGTGTTCTCTCCAAGCACAAGTGGAACTGGAAAATGTCCTCAAGTACAGCCACAAAGGGATTATGGCTCTACTAAAGGACATGCACCCAGCCCAGTGCCACTCGGTATGAAATTAACCACAAAAAGGCACCTCATAAACTGTTAGTTACTTGGAAACCAAATGATGATCGCTGATTCTAAATGATACAAGAGGCAAGAAAGGACTGCTCCCCAGAGCCTTTCAGTTGTGTATGGCCCTGAAGACTTCCGGCCATACGTCAAAATTTGTAGAATGAAGCAGAAGTATGTAAAGATAAAATTTTATATTTTAAAACACATTTACTAGCAACAAGAATAGTAAAACACACATATGGTAAATATTAAACTCAGGAAGTTGGGAAGAAAACAGCACAACAAACCCAAATAAATGAAAAGGAAGCAAATAATAGAAGTAGGATAGAAATCAATAAAAAAGAACACAAAGACAACATTTCCCACCCCTACCCAGCAAAAGATTTGCAAAACCAAAAGCAAGTTCTTTGATAAGATAAACATGATAGTCCTGGCCCAGTGCAGTGGCACATGTCTGTAATCTAGCACTCGGGAGGCTGAGGCAGGAGGACTGTTTTGAGTTTGAGGCCAGCCAGGACTACACAGTGAGACCCCATTTCAAAAGGGAAAGAAAAGGAAGAAAAGAAAGAAAAGAAGGAAAGAAGAAAGACAGACAGACAGACAGACTAAAACATGGTCAGAAATTTAGAGCTGAGCACACCATTAAACATTAACGGGACACAAATGTTTCGAAGGCCTCCTTTCCCCCAGATCTGGATGGTTTTGCAGCAAGTTCTACCATAAACATGAAGATTCCATTAACCCCTACTCTATAAACTCCTCCAGAAATTAAAAAAAAAAAAGGAAACAAAAAAGCAGTGAGGACTGGAAGTGCAGGGCAGCGACAGAGTGCTTACCTATCACATGTGAGGCCCTGGTTAATGGCCAGCATCATAAATGAATAAATGACAGTGAAACCTGCCCAGCTAATTTTGCAAAGCTTGCACGCCAAAAGCCATTTGCCAAAAATGTCAGAATTATCTAAAGATAATATACAAAAGGAAATAGTTACGTCCATTTCACTTATGAACATAGATACAAAAATCCAAAATGTAACACTAGCTGGTGCAAAAACCTTTCGAAATTTGTATGTAAATATCACTATTTAAGTAGCAATTATTCCAGGAATATAAAAATACAACGTAATTTACTACACTGACAAAAAAAAAAATATGTGATGAGTATCACACTTGGTGCAGAAAAAGATCTTGAAATCAAACACTTGCCAGGTCTGGGGGCCCATGCCTGCAATGCCAGCACTCCAAGGCAGAGGTGGGACTGCTGTGAGCTGGAGGCCAACCTGAGCTCCTAGTCAACTCAAGGCCAGCCTGAACTGCATAGCAAGACCCTGTCTCAAAAAATACAAAAAGAAATCCAACACTTATTAATGATTATAGGCCAAACAAAAAGCCTACCCAGCTTCTGTGCTAGGTGGACATCTTCCTTTTAAAATGAGGAACAGTGCCAGGTGTGGAGGTTCATGCCTGTAATCACAGCACCCTGGGAAGGTGAGGCAGATCTCAAGTTTGCAAGCCCAGCTCAAGTAACTTACTGATTTAGCAAAATAGTGCCTCAAAATTGAAGAAAAAAAAAAAAAAGAAAAAGAAAAGAAAACCTGGAAGCTGCCACCATGGTGGCACAGACCTCTAATCCCATCACTCAGGAGGCTGAGGCAAGAGGATTGCCCCAAGTTTGAGGCCAACTTGGACTGAATAGTTCAAGATCAACCTGGAGGGGCTGGGGATCTAGCTTCGCGGCACAAGTGCCTGCCTGGAAATGTGGAGTCCTGAGTTCGTTTTCAGCACCAAAAAAAAAAAAAAGAAAAAACAAGATCAGTCTGGACTATATAATGAGACAAGTACTATCCCCAGTACAATCCATCAATAAGCAAATCAGGAACACAGGAACATACCCACAAGGCCACTGTCCAGGCAGAGACAGGAGAAGCAAGAGCTACTCACCCCTAAAAGCACAGTGGAATCAGTATCAACAATCAAACTAAGCAGGCTAGCCCCACAAGTCGCCAAATACAACACCAACCCTCCAAAACCAAATAGTGTCCTATATAAAAGGAGTAATCAACTAAAAATATAATGACATAAACATTAAGCACATGTTGGCACAAACCTTTAATCCCAGCTTAATGGGTGGCTGAAGCAGGAGGATGACAAATTTGAGGCCAGCCTGAGCCATTCAATGAGGAAGAAAAGAAAATACCACAAAACCAAAACAATAAAACAAGTAAATATGAAGCTAAACAAAAAGCATGGGAAGGAACACTGCCTGGAAACATTTCATAAACAAAGGTTACCAACAGGAAAAGGGGATTGTTAGCTGGGCATAACGGTACTCATCTGCAACTCAAACACTCTGGGAGGCTAAGGTAGGATGATTCCAAGTTCAAGTCCAGCTAGGGCAAGTTAGAGAGCCCCTGTCTCAAAATAACAAAAAATATGAGGGGAGAAAGGGCTAAACAGAAGATTTAAGATGTGTTATATGCATGTACAAACTCCCCACAAAGAATGTAAACATTGTGCTGCAAATGTGCACCAGTAAAAATTTTAAAAATAATAAACAGCTGGGGAAGTAGCTCAGTGTGAAGGTCCTAGGTTCACAAGGAGATTTAGATGATTCTGGAGAAACAGCTGTGCAGGCAAACTATCAGAAAGCTACACTTTGCCAGATTTGCTGGGATGAAGGGTCCAGGCTTGGCCCAGCACTTTGAGATGCAATAGTCAACCAGTTATACCCCCACCCCCCCCACTGCTCCTCCCCTCACCCAGGCATGCTCTCAAGGGGCCAGAATGTTCTTATGTTGTGGGGCTGGAAAGGATTTGGACCCAATAAAATAGAGGATTTGGTAATAACTGAGAGACCCAACAAGAAGCAAGTTGGATCCACACTGCCTTTACAATGTTGAAACCCAACAAGGGAACCACATTTCAAGGACGCAAACATAAAAGATGGATATGAAGGGTGCTGCAGCGGTGGGGCCTTGTGAGAGGAAGACTGAGCAGGACAGGAGGAAGAAAGGGACGCCTGATGGCACCTGCAGAACATCTGTGGGGCACTGATGCTACTTCTGCTCTCGGTTTACAACTTCCATGCATCCCTCGCGCCAATTTTTCTGTCCAAGGTACTAGATTTGCATCTATTTCTCACACATTGAGCTTAGGAAAAAAGGAGGATTTATTAGCTCCTAGAATTACACCTAGCCAGTGGGAATTGAGTCACTTCACAGGCACAAGGCCTGGAGCCAGCCTGACTCACTAAACAGCCTCAAGGCCGCTGTTTAGTCCACCAGGGCCTGAGCACTCAGCCTCAATGTCCCGTCTCTGACGGACGCCTGGTACGCTGTGTACCAACGGATGGCACACAGGAGAGGGCTCCCAGGTGCAGCCTCACCTAGTCCGGCAACACTGCTGTGGTTCTCCAGCATCACCTCCCTGTAGAGGGCCCTCTGGCCCGAGTCCAGGCACTGCCACTCCTCCCGGGAAAAGTGCACGGCCACATCACCAAATGTCACCGCCTCCTGAAAGGACACACACCAGTCCCCCAGGGATCCCAGATCGATGGCCCCATTCTGGAGCCACATCATGGCATCTCTCAGACCTTGGTATTGGCGGACAAATCATCCGGCTCCTTTGGCTCTAAAGTCCTGGGAAAGGGGAACTGTGGGGGGGGGGGATGCAGGCAACAGTGACCTTAATATCCCCGAAGAGCCTCAGATGGCCCTGGTCTGGGCAGAGGTTTGCTCCTTCCCTGGGGGACAGGAACAGAGGGGCCTTCCTGAGCCTGGCACAGGCCACAATGAGGGCCAGGAGTGGGACTGGACACAGGGCCAAAGTCCAAGGTTTCATGGGACACAGGAGGGAATGGAAGCAGGCCGGCTCCCTACCATGAGTTCCACAGCAAAGCCTCCACTTGTCCTGGCTGAGACACCTGTTGGAAATCATGAAACAGGTCAGAGGTCAGGGCGCCAGAAGCTGCCTACCTTCCAGGATAATTAAGGGAGTACAGCATTCTCTGCTCCCACTCTACATACTTCTACTTCTCAGTGACAGGACGGTTGGCTGAAGCGGCCCGGGTACTTGAGTCTCTGCCCCCCGAAGCACTGTCCATCCTTCAGTCTGTATGTGTGATGTGTGAATCACTTGAGAAACACATCGGGAGGGGAGGGGCACCCCTGCGCCACACACTCAACCAAGCAGTGCAAAGGCAACAACGCGGAGGCTCTAGTGGAGGGAAGAGTCGAATATCCGCAGATCACAATGATGGCAGTGCTGAAGGGAGCTAGGAAGCATTTAAACTAGAAACCTGATTCTCAAGAAGTCTCTGCCTTAGGGACCTATGCCGAGGTGACATTGGTGGGCAGAGCACTACAGGTAGCAGAAACAGGTGCGAGAGGGCTGAGACAGAAGCTAAGAGAACTGAGTGGGTCAGTGTGTGGGGGTCACAGGCAAGGAGGGAGTGACAGAAGCTAGAGCAGACAGGAGACAACCACAGGCCAGGCTGGGCCGGGCGTGGAGGCGCACGCCTGTGGTCCCAGCACTGGGGAGGCTGAGGCAGGGGGATCGTTGCAAGTTCGTGACCAGCCTGGGCTACCAAGTGAGCTCAAGTCCAGCCTGAACTGCATAGCGAGACCCTGTCAAAAAAAAAAAAAGAGGGGGGGAACCACAGGCTGCAAAAGCCAGCATCTGATCTGAGGCAGGTACCCTACTCCCAAGTACTAAACACATCCAGCTGCAGCTGGTCTGTCACCAGGATGGGACCAGCCAATGGATGTAATCTGATGAAGATCATCCACTTTGGCTGAACCAAGGACCTCAGAGCCTCCTGCAGGCATCTCCTTGGCAGGCCGGAATGAGAAGTAACCAGCTTGCTTGGTAAATCTGTAACACAGACAGAGGCAGACCCCTACGACTCCTGACACGAGGAGGCTGGCTTGAGCACGAGTGACCTCTGAAGAAAGATCCCACCCTGTACCCGGGCAGCAACAATGCATCTGCCAGGGCTGGACCTGGAGTCCAGCTGCAGAGAAGGGCAGGCCCGGGAGGCGGCCACAATTCAAAAGACCAACTGCCTATCCCACCCACGGCACCGCCGTGTTTGCAATTGTCACCGATTCTAGCTCTTCCAGGGGCAGAAAGTGCGAAGACAGGGGCCTAGAAAGTGATTATGTAGGGGGAAAAAAGGGACCCGGGGTAGCCCAAGCTTGGAAAATCCGCAGTTAGAGCTCGCCTCGCTCAGGCCCGAGACCGGACCCCGCGGGCGGAGGAGCCGCAAGGCTCGACCATTCGATTCCTTCCATCCGCGGACATTGGCCGGGGCGGCCGCTGCCCGACCAGGTCCTCCGCCAGGCGCTCACGCCATCTGCGCTCCCCGCTGTAGAGGCCACTGGCCACTCTGCCTGAGGGCGGGGAGCACAAGACCAAGCCCACCGAGCAGACTCACCCTCCCCGCGGCCAGCCCGAGGCCCGCCGGAGGTCCGCACTGCGCGACGCCGCCGGAAACGGGCCTCGGACGCCCGCCCTGCCCCGCAGACTTCCGGCCGTTCTGGTCCACTCGGAGGCTCGGCCTTCTCAATGGTTCTCAGCCGCGCCTCCCGGGTTGGGGCGAAAACGCAGGAGCCAGAGCCAAAAGGACACCTGAAGCTCGAGACCGTGTAAGACCTGAAGCTCGCGAGTGGACTGGGCCGGAGGCCAGGGAAGGCGGTCTGAGGCACCGAGGTGGGCGTGGCTCGGCGGTAGTGGGCGTGGCCCGGCCCTGGTGCCCCGGGATGGTCGGGTTCGTTCTCGCTTCCCACAACTCTCTGGGAAATGCTGCAGGACCTATGCGCCTCGCGGCGAAGGGGAGTCTTCCAGATTCGGACCCTCTGAACGCTCCATGTGGCTCCTGTCTTCAAAAAGTGCTGGCTCGGGGCTGGGGATATAGCTCAGTGGAATAAGCGCCTGCCTAGCAAGCGCAGGGTCCTGAGTTCGATCCCCAGTACAAAAAAGTGCTGGCTCTCGGAAGGCTTAAAAACTAGACTGACACCTAGTGTTAAGTGTCAAATACCCGGGCTCCTGACAGCCACTGACCTCTAGAGCAGTCAGCTCTCACCTTCCTCAGGGGGTCCCGGTGGAGAACAAACCACCTTCCTACCCCAGTGGCAGGGACCCTAGCACCCCTGCCCAGCGGTGCTGAGACTCCACAGCTCTCTGCCCAGGACTGGGAGCCCCACAGGTCCTAATGGACTTCCAACCTGTTCGATGTCAGATGTGCCAAGGGCGTGCCTCGACATCGCAGAATGAATTTCGAGCACAAAAGAGGTTAGGAGTAGGAAAACTTGGAGTAGCAGCTTCATAGAGACAAGAGGGGTCTCCAAGGTGGGTTGCGGCTGAGCCTCTTTGTCTAAGAATATTCTGTACAGCAAAATCGAAACATGGGTATAATATGTGTCAAACTACAGTCTACCTATACGATTACAAGCATAGTAGCTTGGCTAATATTAATCTAATGGGGAAGCGAGGCACGTAGCCAGGGTACTATATGTAGCAAGCATCATTAATTTTAGTTTATCTACATATTTCTAACACAGAACTAAGGCAAGGATCTGTGTGGATCTGCACGTTCTGGTCACCCACCTAGATGCGCTGTCTTGCTCAGTGGACTGGATAGTGCTAATTACAGGATAATCTCAGGCTGCTGTTTATTTGTAAGAAGGCTGGTAGGCCTGGCTTTTCCATCTCTTTCTTGAAGCCTCACTGTCTTCAGATTGACCTCTAGCCGCGATTTTGATTTGTCTTCTGCAATGACCCCCTCTAAGGCCTGATCCCTGTCTGATTGCCTATTAATTTTCTATCTTACCTGTCTATAAAAGACCTTCCTTTGGAATTCCTATCTGAGGATGGTTTGAAGCATGTCCTTGTTGGAATCCTCCTGCTTTCTGGGTACTTTTAGCCTCAGGTCCAACTGGACAATGATCCCGAGGTTAAGGGCAGCTGCATGCACGTCAACCCCCAGGAACACTGGAGACATTTTTAGTGGGAGGGAAAAAAGGTTTATTCAAAGTTGGCTCTGACTGATACAGGGAGGCCTCTTGCTCCCTCCAATCTCTACCTCCCTGCGCTCAGGTGTGCAGAGGTTTTATTGTTAGGAAAAGAGGGGACGCCCAGTGAGACCACAGACAAGAGTCCTGGAGTCTTGTCTCAGCGGTGGGCGATTTCTCCATGGCCCACCTCCTTTGTCAAAAGAAAACCAGATCTTGGGAGCAACACTTGCATTTTTTTTAATCAGATGGGGCTACGTTTTTGCAAGGCCATTCATGCGAGTTGGGGGGGTGCTGTTTAAGGAGGCTTCTCTTTAAACTTTTAGAGTACAAAAAAATGAGCTGTTAGAGGATTTGGAAGAGAAAAGAAGTTTTGGCAAGGGAGGATGCTCAATTAAAATTTTGCTTGTAGGCCAAGCAAGGTGGCATATGCCTGTAATCCCAGCACTTGGAAGGCTGAGGCAGGAGGATCGTTGCATGTTCCAGACCAGCCTGGGCTACAAAATGAGCTCAAGGCCAGCCTGAACTGCATAGTGAGACTGTCTCAAAAAGACAAAAAAAAAAAAAAAAAAAAAAAAAAAA